>CM039124.1:54118421-54174468 GCA_022036555.1 Microstegium vimineum
CCAGCTCCAGACTGCTCCCCTTACACCCCATTGGAGCGGACATGTTCGCCTACACGAGGAAGATTCATCACATTGCGCAGCACCTCTCGCTTCCGTCTCTCAAGACACATGAGACATTTCCTACCCTCCTCATTGTCAACATTCAGGTAATTCAGTACGCCATAAGGGTTCTTAATCACATCTTTTAAACTACTGAGCCTGACAAGTTTACATGTTTGTGCAGTTGCCCACCTATCCTGCTACAGTGTTTGGTGATAATGACGGTGATGGGATAAGCCTAGTTCTGTATTTCAAGTTATCTGACAGTTTTGACAAGGAGATTTCTCCTCAATTACAGGACAGCATCAAGGTAGATGTCTCTTGTATATAGATGAGGCACCTCCTTAGGAAAAGTTTTCTGACTGACTAGTTACGCAGAGGCTTATGGATGAGGAAATGGAAAAGGTGAAGGGGTTCCCAGTAGACAGCATTGTGCCATACACAGAGAGGCTGAAGATCCTCGCTGGTTTGGCAAACCCTGAAGACCTGCAGCTGAGCACGGCAGAGAGGAAGCTGGTGCAGAGTTACAATCAGAAGCCTGTGCTATCTCGCCCACAACACAAATTCTACAAGGTAACTGACTGCATTTCCTCACTAGTTTATAGACAAACAGGTGCTGAAATAGTAAATGTTTCCAATTCTGACTGAAACATAAAAAATGTGTGTGTTTTCGATGATAATGTAGGGTCCAAATTACTTTGAGATCGATCTCGATGTCCATCGGTTCAGCTTCATATCGCGGAAAGGGCTCGAGACCTTACGGGAGCGGCTCAAGCATGGTGTTCTTGATCTTGGTCTAACTATTCAGGTACTACATAATTTTCTTCTGCTCCTGGCTGAAAAGTGAGCGCTTCATTTGTTTCAAAGAAAAGAAAAAAGAAAAGTGACCCCTTGACTGAATGTCTGTAACTTAACCATGGTGTGATACTGGTTACAGGCACAAAAGGCTGAGGAGTTGCCAGAGCATGTCTTGTGCTGCATGAGGCTGAACAAGATCGAGTTCGCCGACAACGGGCAGATACCGACGCTGATAACTGCAGCTGATGAGTAAATCTGTCATGTTACTGCAGGGCACTAACTTTCAGGAAAAGCAAAAGAGAGTGTGGTTTGTAGATGTTCTTGAGATGCTGTTGTATAGAGCGGCGGATAGTTGTAGGGAGGAACTAACTAACTCAAGTTTGTGAGCTAAGAAACACCGCACACAGATTTGTGTAAATACTTGTTGCCCCAAAAGAGGAGGAAAAAAAGGATATTGCGGCAATCTGCAGTCTGAACTCTGAATATGTGTATACATGTCCGTGTTTTCACCCCTTTCAACTCATGATTAGTAATGGGTTCAGTTGCACCACCACACGAGTTCTTTCCTTGTTCCTTCCATTCTTCAGGTATAATTTTTCCCATGAGAAAAACAAAGAAACAAAGTGAAGACAAAAGAAATAAATAAAGAAAAAAACAATGTACTTATATACAATGCAGCACAAGCACATGTTTAGCCGAAATCTAATCAAATAACAATTAGCCGGCAGAAACACCTGCCCAAAAGAATCAATGATCCAGCCTCTATTATTCACACCCAGGAAAGCCACACTCAACAGAGGCCAATCAATGGCCAATCATTCATTTCCCGTCGGTTTAGCACTCCTCCTTCAGCTGCCGAGCCCCCCACTTGTCCTGAAACGCCCCACTTCCACTAGTCGTGTTCGCGGATGGAGGGGCCGCCGGATCAGCTGAAGAGCCCCCCGGCGGCGGCGGCGGCGGTGGCGGCTGCTTCGTTGCCCCGGCCCGGCGGGTCGTGGTTGTGGCGGCCGGTGTACGTCGTCAGGACGCACCTGGGGTCGGTGGTCGCCCTCTCGATCTGCTTGCGCACGTTGCAGTTGTCCGCGGTGCACTTGTAGTAGCTCCTGCACATCATTAATTGAGCAGTGAGCAAACTGATCCGGTTGGTGCACTGCACGTCACAATATGTTCAGAATCAGAGATAGTCCAAGTGAAAATCTCACCTCGGCCGGGGGTTGCCCTTGACCACCTTCTGTCCATACTTGCGCCACCGGTAGCCGTCGTCCAGGAGTTCCACCACGCTCGGCGTTTGGAGGATGATCTTGGGCTTCTTCACCACCCTCTGCCCGGCCACGCCGCCGTCCGCGCCGCCCCTGACCAAACAACAGGCAGCCTGCCACGGTTCACATTGTCTGCACTGCACGCCGGCGCAGGCGACAGTAGGACGACGACCAAGCAGAGCATATATAAACTTACATGCCAGGGGCCCTGGCAACGTCATCCTCATGCACCAACACGTCGTCGTCGTCGTCGTCGTCGTCGCTGGGGCCGTCCACGTCCTCCTCGGCGGCGGAGAGGCCGTGTTGTTCCTGGGAGCGCGGGTGGTTGTGGCGGCCCTTGTAGGTGATCTCCTTGATGAACCCGTCGAAGGAGCGCTCCACGACCTTCTTGACGGGGCACCCGTCGCGGGTGCACTTGTAGTAGCTCCGCGGCGATTCGGCGTCCTTGAGCTGCTTCTGCCCGTACTTGCGCCAGCTGTACCCATCCTTCCCCGGCTGCTCGATGACCGGCAGCGGCGGCGGCGGCGGCAGAAGGGCGTGCGCGTGCGCGTGCAAGCCGCCGCTGCCGCTGCCGCCGAAGAGCGCGGTGGCTCGCAGCTGCATGTCATGGTCGTATGGATTCCTGGGAAGTGGACGGTGAAGTTGGAGTGCGGCAGGGAGGAGGAAGGAGCAGTCGCCGCTCGGGGAGGAGGCCATTGTGGCGGCTGGTCGGCGAGAAGGTACGGGTACGGCGGGTAGGGATCCCTTCTGCCGCCCAGCGGCGATGAGGAGAACGAGGTGATGGGGTGCTGGTTCGACGGCGGCGGTGGCGGCGCGTAGTTCGCCTGCATGGAGAGGGAACAAGAAACATGCAGCCATGTTTTGAACTTTCAGGTATCATTCACAATTGCACTGCAATATGAATGTGATAATTGTACGTTACGTTGTGTCACCAGGGAGGAATATGATAAAATTCTCGCAAGTACCAGTTGGCATTTAGGAGTAGAACTTGAGATTGGACATTGGATACTTTAATTTGTACATATTTGTAGATTAATAATCCAATGCTAGAACGTGCAAAGCTGATAGTTCATTGCCAAGTATACTTGTACAACTGCAGCCTGCTGTATGGCTGGCCAGCTAATTCTTTACAAAACTCCAACGAATGAAATGATGGGCAAATCAATCCCTAGCCAGTCGGTAGAATAGAACGCCAGAGCATTGTATTTTTTTAAAAAGATTTTGTAACAGTGAAGCAATATGCAAGCATAGATTAAAGAACATATGAATGAACTACATCTGATCTGACAGAAGACATGGTTCCGAAATTTGACCAAGACAAGATAGCAGGGGGTGATTATCAAATGAACACATACACGACGATAAAATGAACTCAGATTCAAAAGAGGAACTTAACTGGCTTGCAATGAAAAGCTGAGAAGAAAGAAAAAATAAATTAGTTAAAGACACAGAGTTTACCATGGAGAATGATGGAGGCACCAGGTTAATGGCAGGCGCCGCGGTCTCCAAGCCCCACGTCGGAGGCGGTGGCTGGGAGCTGACTGCACCAGCGCCGAGAAGCGCCATGAGGGACGATCCCTGATCAAACTCACCGCCAAACGCTGGCCCAGGGCCGCCGCCGCCACCGTCGAACACCCTTTCCTGTCCCTGCGCAGCAGACGCGAACGGCGGCGGCCTCTGTCCCATGGCGTCGCCGCGCCCGCGCTGGTCGTCCATTGCCACCGCGACCTTTCTTGCTTCTCTGGACAAGCCAAGGAAGACTGGGCGGTGGCAATGACAGGGACGGCGGCCGACCAGCGACCAGACCCGCGACAAATAGAGAGAGGCAGACCGAGAGCCCGATCGAGAGAGATTGAGGGCTTGCGCTGGGTTGCACCGTTGCTGTCAAGTGCAACGCCTGGCTGCCGAAGCGACCGCCTGTCTGTCTCTGATCGAATTCTAAACTAGATTCGTCTTCGATTGCTTGTACCAATGAGACGTGTTTCAAATGTCTGTGAACTGTAGTCTCTGCCACGGTTGAGATTTGAGATTATCTCAAAATTTGCCAAATGGATATATAGCTTTCAGTTTTAGCTGTCACAGAGACCGCATGCTGTCTACAACTAAGCTGCATTGTTTACGAACGAGGCTCATCTACCATTTGCGAATCGTAGCGCTAATTGTGGTGGTGGACCATTACCAGTTAAGTGACATCGTTGCACACACGGCTTCAAACAACGTTGACCTGTGCTCCCCATTGGTTCAGAGAGCATAGACTTTTAGGATTTGTTAGATCGTTAGATATAGGAGCTTGGCATCAAAATGTGCTTACTGAAACCTACAAATTACCTGATGATCTGAACTAAGCATTGAAATTTCCGGGAGCCAGTCCTTAATCAAGCACTTTGGCAGCGGAAGAAAATTAAGTTCTTCCCTCTTTTTTATTTGTCTTGCACAAGCAATGCAACAACGACATCTCGGCGTTCAGTTCAACTTCAACCTATGAATCACTCCAGCATCTGTTTTGAGTAGTACTATCATTATGAAAGTGTGACATTATTAGTCCCCAATAAGCTCTTTTCACGAGGCTTCTATATAAACTAGCAAGGTACCTCGCGCAAACAGTTGTGTTTTTAACTTAAAGATATCTTTTCAAATAGTTTTGTTATTTGTTTGATTTTACGGTATAATTATCTGTTGCATGCTCTAGCATTGCATCCATCGACGCGGTCTCCATATAGCAACACTAGCTAATTTCTTAAATTAATAAATATTGTCATGATTCTCTCCTCTCTCTTTTTCTCTCTCCACACAAGCCTTATTTCGAACACGGGAGTTTTTTTTCCTATTCCTGTCTTTTTTTTTAAATGTAACTAAACTAATTCAAGTGAATTTGATTTATGATTCTTGTGAAGTTCTTGCATTCTTCAGCTCAAAAAAAAGTTCTTGCATTCTAAACGGGCTCTATTCATGTCGAGGCCAAATGAAGGCAGCTTTTGGTTTCCTTTTACTGACCTCAAATATTCTTGAATTAAACCATTGTCCAAGTTACTCACAATTATTTTTTTTTTTTTACCCTTTTGTTAATTTAAATCTTCGATTATCTCATACATTCTCTTATAAAACTGAATCACCTCTGCTGTAAAACATTGCCGTATTCACCACAATATTGTTTCCTGTTGTACCCTCCTCACAATACACTTAGTGGAGTGGAGGGCCTTCCATATTTAAGGTCTCCCTACACTTCACAAGCAAGGTGGAACTAAATTTTCACACCATCCTCCACTTTCCAATTCATGAATGGGTCTTTGAGATCTATTTGGAAGATCAGATTTTCTCAATTGGACCAAGGCTATTTCTTCTAACAATAGATATTTGAAAGGTGAGAGGCAACATGCAGTTTAAAGGCACCCACAACCATAAAAACACAAAATGAAAGGAGGCCAACTGGAAAGGATTGTGCAATTTGCAACTCCCTTCGATAGGGCTTATTTGTAATATCTTGCAACCTCAAGAAAGCTTTATCAATATGGCCCAACCAGCCCAAAAAGAGCAGCGTGGAGCTCATTTGCTTGCTTGCTTGCTTCTTGATTAGGAGATAGAAAGAAAGATAGGGTTAGGGGAGAAAGAGGAGAGTGCTTGAACTACTAAAAGAGAGATTTGTGGGGATTTGGAGCCTCTCCATATTTTTAACTCCTATGCTTCATCTAATAGTGGATTGCTCGTCGTTGCCCGTGGGGTTTTCTCGCAACAGGTTTTTTTCATGGAAATCTTGATGTCCCTCTCTTTCTCCTTCTTCCTCTCTCGCCATATATATGTGTTATTAAAGGCTTGTTTGGCACTGCTCCGTTCCCAAACACATATAACCCCACAAACTTTGCTTCAGAAACTCTAGGTTTTTTTATGAAGTTGCTCCACGGTCGAATTTCTGGAGAAGAGGTGGTTGAGCAATGCCAAACATACCCTAAGTCACCATCTTAATTGCTATTGGTACATATGTGAAATGGTTGCTTGCGTTGACGAGTTGGCATAAAAGGCATATGTGTATCCTTTGATACATTGATGTTGAGAGATTGGCATTGATGTCCTAAATTGATGCAAGTATATTGTTTTTTTGAAGTTTGGACAGCTTGTGGTCTGATGCATTCAAGCCAGGTGATGTTTTTATTCATGCACACAAGGTGTTTAGTGATATGCTTGTGAGAAGTTAGCTTGCTAATTTGATTTTTACACAGCCCCTCTGTTACACAAGTAAAATTTGAGAAACACAAGAATATGCTGCTTGGTTCATAAATTTCTGTATTTTCAATAGAGAAATATCTATATACTCTAGTAGCATGCACTCAACAACACAAATACTTAGTGAGATTATTAGATGACTTGCAAAATTCGTTGCAATACATTTGTAAGAGGAAACTGTGACTCATACTTTAGTTTCAAAAAAATAGGTCGACGAAACAGCCAAACCAGCTGAATCGTAAGTTCGGACAAGCCGCTGCCTCTTTCCAGGTGATTCCATCCAACAAAAACTCCAAATGAAAGGAATCTAATTGGGCAACAGATTTGCTAATGTCTGACGGGTATCCCATGTACATCCCACCAGGTAGCAATGTTATTTCATATCCTCCATCAAACTGAAGCAAGTCTTCATTTGCTGATCCTGTCCAGTTGACCGTTGTTGTTGTGCCCGTTCCAAATTTAGTTGATAAAGTATCCTATGAACAGAAATACAAAAATTCTTATTTATACTCTTTTGAAGTATATGTACTGGTACTGTAATTTTTTCTATAAACATGTTCTGATGCAGAACCAAAGGGTGCCGCATAAGCTTTGTTCAATATTTTTTGGTAGTTCTTGTAAACTAGAAGTTTGGCCAAGATAAAGCAAAAATAGAATCATTCTGATGCATGCATGAATGCAGGAACAGTTGATTGGGTCCATTATGCCAATATATTAGTCAGAATTTTACGATTCAAGCAGTGGGAGTATGTTTCAAATTGCAATAAGAAGCACTGAAACTTGTCGCAAAAAAAAAAAGAAGCACTGAAACATACCTGAATTAATTGGCCATTACTGTCCATTTTGAGAACAATAGCTGTATCTGCCTCAGAAAGTGTTGCTCCATACACCCCACTCCGCTTAGTCACAGAATGCCCTTCCCATCTTCCAAGTAGTGCACTGATCCTATCACTGTTGGCACTCTATAGTGACAAAAGAATAAAAAGTTGGGGCTAATTATACATGAAGGTTTCAGTGTTCCAATGAGGCAATGTCTGAGCTCACCTTGGTACCAACTGAATAGTTTTTAAGTGATTGTGGCACTTCAGATCCCTGTCTCTTCTCATGAAAAACAAGAAGTGTGTCAAGCACTCCCTTTGGGTCCATTATGTGGAAAGCCCTCATTCGACCATTGCCTTCAAGGGAGTAAAGACAATTTTCACATACAATAGATGGCTTACGAGAAGGTATCTTCAAGTTTCTGTTGAAGACAAGATAGCCATGTTACACCTCATATAAGAGTTTCACTAGACAATAAGCAACTAAACGTCTAAATTCGTAGCTATCACTTACTTGGGGGAATCTTCACCAGTATCATCTTCTCCAAGCACACCAACCCGAAGGACAGTCTCCAGCATTCCAGCAGTCTGGTACCTCAGAGCAAATGCCTTTTTTTCATGAAAGAACCCTAACTGTACACTAAACAATACCACTCATCAACTAGGCCCAGATGTACAGAATTTACAACTACAATAAAGATGGAATCGTGGGAAAAGTACAAATTTCAGTGCACCTGCTGATATTTGTCCACAGTGAACATGTTCGTCTCTTTGATTTTGTACTCCACCCATTCAGGTTCAGAATCCTCTTCGTCCACAATTGATATTGCAGAGGTTGCTTGCTTAATGTACAACCTGTATTGATTCAGGCAGATGCAACAAGCAAAAGCATTGCGAATGATTTATTGTCACAGACCTGACATAAACTAGAAATATACACATAACACATACAAGCTGATTGAAAAATAATGTGACAACTGAAAACATTGCCAATTTAACATGGATAAGAATGATTATTGTAATAATTCACTGGCACTCTGGGACGGAATATTACGATTGCAGGAGGCTGATGAGGTTGTCCTCCCCGTACGTGCTCACGGACAGCCGCGTGCTAATCTCCTGAAGAACCCTACCGTGCGCGTCGAATTGCTACACAGAACGCAAGCACAGAACACTCAGCCAAATCACGAATCCGGAAACTGCAGAAAGGATCGAAGGTTAGAGGCAACTGGCAAAGAGGGCGGAGCGTACATAGAACGAGCCATCCCACTTCCCGACGTTGAGGTCGAAGAAGCGATGCAAGTTGTCGATGCTCATGGAATCGTCCTCGTCCACCTCCGGTGGCCCTGCGACGGCCGCGCCGGCGGTGCATAGCCGGCCGCGCCGGAACGCGGCGAGGCGTGCAGTGGGGAGAAGCCGGCTGCGGTGGTTCCTAGGCTGCGGGACGGCGGGGACAGCGACGCGGAGACCCACGAACGCTTCCGCCATGGCGAGTGGAGAGGCGTTAAGAAGGAAGCGGGATATCCCTGCAACAACCGCTCCTACAACAGCTTCAACACACGGAGCTTCAGGCACCGGGCGCAGAGCTTTCGGCGCCGAGCGGGGCTCCCGGCGGGAGAGGCGGTGGCGGGATGGTGTGGGCGGCTGGGGGCGTTAGGATGGCGCGGTGGAGGCAGCAGGACTGCAGGAGAGCGCGGCAGAAGATCGAGCGCGCCGGGAGCGAGGCCGGATAAGGTGGACAGAGGAAAAAAAGAAAAACCAAGAAAAAAAGTATTATGGATTTTTTAAATATTTTTAACAACTGAAGAGCTGTTTGGTAGTTTTACCAAACGTTTTTCTATCTACTTACTATTAAATATACTCCCTCTATACTTAAAAGCTTGTCGTTTTAGAAAACGACACGGTCTCTAAAGTGTAACTTTGACCACTTAATTTTTTAAAAATATTTATTGAAATATAATATATGTATATTTTTATGAAAGTATTTTTGAAGTCAAATCTATTGATATGATTTTTACATTTTCAAACTCAATAACTTAAAAATTATTCATGATTTATATTCTCAATGTTTGACTAAAACTTTGTCCTAAACAACCTTTCTGAGTACAGAGAGAGTATTACTATTAATTATTAAAGTCAAAGCAAGGAATAGTTGTTTCATTAGAGAAACCATAGTTGGAGTTGTTTTGATAGGAGTTGAAGCTCTTTTATCAAATGACCCTAGGAAAATATATGTGAAATTTAAAACATCAGCAAAACTATTGTAGCTCTTCAAGGATCTTCAATTGTAGCTCTTTATTTTGCTTGATTGAGGTGTTGATGACTTGATCTTCATGTTGCCTTTGTCCAAGTCGGATTCTAAAACTAATTAGAATGGATGATGTGGTAATTAAATAAAACTTTGAACCGATGTAACGATAGGAATGGATGTATGAGTGATGTACTCCATCCGTCTTTTATTAAGTGTCGTTTTGAGTTTCTTTGTCACAACTTTGACTAGATTTATATAAAATACGTGTAACATTTATGTCTTCAAATAAATTTATTAAAAAAATAGATCAAAAGATCTATCCAATGATATCAATTATGTATCATAAATATTTATATATTTTTTATATGAAATTAATTCAAGTTATTTCTCAGGAAGTAAAAAAGATAGTTATTTAGGGACGGAGGGAGTAAGTGTTTATTGGATTTGCCAACCTCAATGATATTTGTTACTAGATTTGCTCCTACAACACATGAGTTTTTTTTTGACAAGACAACACATGAGTTATACTGGATTTACTGACCTCAATGATATTTGTTACTAGATTTGCTCCTACAACGCATGAGTTATACTTCTCGTTACAACACACGTGCATACATGCTAATAAAAGTCAAAACAACAATTTAGACACCTCAATCCTCACTAAAGAAGATTGATTCCTCAAAACAACTAATGCACCAAATCGTCACTATGTATTTGTTTTTGTATTTTCATTGAGTATGTAGATAAAGAACTTCTCAATATGAAGATTTTCCTTTACAATAGCTATTTTCAATATACAACACACTGTCAATGGAAAATGGTTTGCCCCATCTTTGTACTCGGTTTATAACTATAAATATCTTTTGCTGTTCAAAAAAAAGCTAACACGCAGTCAACTGAGCTCAAGAACAAATTGTCCAAGAGTTTAACCGCTCCCAAAAGTTAACTGAAAAAAAATGACAACACAAAAGCCCAAATTGCTTATACATTATATGTAGACCCTGTTTGGAAGTGTTCCATGGAACTGATTCTGAGAGAGAATTGCTTGCCGACTGCCAAACGCAATAAAAAAAACGCAGCTTCTCCGTTAAATCTCAGTGAAACACTACTGGCCCATTTTCATTATATACACAAACGAGAGAGCCAAAAAAAAACTTAATTCACTGGATTCTCACCTAATCCCCACCATCCAAGTGTATATTTTGGTGGAGAACTGGAGATCAATTCTCATCAGCTCTCCACCCTGCTCTCCTAGAAATCCAATGGAATCACTCAATCGGAGAATTAAGAAGCATAAGAAGCAAAGATTAGAGCTCTCCCAAATGAGACCGTAAATGAACGCTGAGGACAAACTCCTTTGTTCAAGTGTACAGAAGTCTCATATTACCCTCAATCAAAACGTTTATATATCAACTCAACCACCTCCCAAGTAAATAGACAACAAGGTGCACAAGCAATGCAGCTCAGCCTAGTTCTTGGGGCCGATATCCTTCAGAGCACAGATCTGCTCCTCGCCCATAGCCAACATCACTGTGACGATCAGATCCTTCCCCTCATTAAATCCATCTTTAATATGTGCTTAGCAAAGCAAGGGAGTAAGTGGCCAGAAAAATAGTTTGCCAGGAGGCTCCTGCTGACAACCAAATATGATTCAGAACTCTTACCTGGGTAAGCAGAGTTTCATCAGTAGGGAGCTTAAGATCATCCTTGGTGCCTCCACTTTCAGTCAGCAGGCTAACCTGCGTTATGTGTTGACCAGAGTTAAGAAATCAATACCAGCAGATTTTATGAGACTAGAAGAGTTAAAAGAAGCATACAAATCCATCCTCAGATATGTCAATCAGCTGGTAGTCAGTACGGTTGACGTGGGGCACCTACATTGTACAATAAAGCATGATCAAACACATTACATTGTAAGAACTGAACAAATAACACTAAACATGGTTTACACTTACATCACTGTTATGCGATGAGGGCACAATATCCTCAAGCTTCTTCCCGTTGAAAATGTCAATGGCCACAAAGTGACATTTGGCGTGCCTGTGCTTCGCTGTCTTGGAAGTGGAGACCTCAACAACCTGCAATGAAGACCTTAAGTACAGATTCTACAACATTCAAGTAATATAAATGGGACATCAAACGGCAACTCTGATTAATTATCAAAAATACCACTAGGAGACTAGTCAAACACCAACCAATGATGAAGACAGAATTACAAGTTAACAATTCACCTAAACGAGCATATGAATGACATCGACAAATCATATAGAACATGGGAAATATAGAAACAAAGTATAGTGATAGAAACTATGTAAGTACTCCCGTTCAAAATACGATGAAATTATAACTTTCTATCAAGTCAAACTATCTCAGCTTTGACCAAATATATATGAAAAATAATATTAGTTATGATACCAAATAATTATTATTAGATTCACCATGAAATGAATTTTCATTGTATACCTATTTGGAGTTATAAATGTAAACAATATATTCTATAAACTTACTCAAACTTCCCTTCAATACAAAGTGAGCACAAAAAAGACATCGCAATAGAAGCTGAGATCTCAAAACATAATAATTTAAGGAATCACATAGCATGGTACGAAAAAGGCAAATAAAATCCAAAATAAGGACGTGATAGAAAAAGTGTTCGGAACTAGTCATGAGTCGCCACTGTTTCAGTGTGCTGGTTGCACACACAAAGGTAGAAAAATGAAGTCAACAGGCCAACTACTTCACAACTCAAAGGCTCACACAACAGATAACACCAGACCATTAAAGTTAACTCAGAACAAATCGTAACCACATAATTACTGATACCATCAATCAGATATTCAGCGCAACGGCACATCCCGCAATACAACCAGCACACCGAAGGCACAAAACCGCAAGCTTTTGCGTTACCCATAAGCAACGCAAGCAGAGCAGAGCAGCACATCGCTGAAACGGAGCATCTCCAAAATGTACAGAATCTGACGACAGTAGTAAAGACTTGAGGAGAAGCCGAGAAGCAGGATCCGTACCTTGCACGGGCGATTCTTGATAACGATGTAGCCGTTCTTGCGGACAGTGCCGGCTTGCTGCGGATAAGTCTTGGACGCGCCGGCGTCGGCCTTCGACTCGAAGTGGTGTTCCTCGGAGTCCGACATCTCTCAAGGCCGACCGAAGACCCTGCCACCAAACACAGAATCTCACACATCAGAAACCCTCGGTTCCCAGCTCACGAATTAGATCGAGGGGACAGAGAGAGAGAGAGAGAGCAGGTGATCGAGGGCTGACGCACACCGAGTAAAGCGCCGCGCGAAGGAAGGTAGGAGAAGAGGGCGACGCACGGGTGCAGCACGCGAGTCCTATATGCGGCGACCCTGGCGCAGCCCAGTGCGGCCCGTCGTCCAGGCCTCCCTTTCGTCGCGACGTCAACGGCGCATCCGTGCGTCGCCGTCAGGTCTACAGGTTCAGTGGCGTCTGGCGGCAGGTTTCTTGACTTGTTGGACGCTTCCCGGGGGGTTGGTGCCGGTGCACCACCGGCTTTTCGCGACACCGAGAAGCCGCTCACTATCTTCTGTGCTGGGATTGCGTGTGGAGATGCACACTCTAATATCTGATCCTGTGAGAGTGTTGAACTCTTGTGGCCTACAGTACACAACTGAGAACAATCCAAATCCAATATCCATTCCCATATACGGCATTGGCCTGGAATTTCTATTCTGGAAACAAAAGTTAGCCGCACGCCCGCGCCAGTGCACATATATGCTGGATGCTCACTGCACCGAAACGCGACAAAGCACTAATAGAGACGAAGGCACCATCCAGCCACGGACACTTTAATTTCACCTGTTCCATTCCACATGCTAAGGGTGTGGCCAAAAGAAAAACGACTCAACAACTTGCGTGGCTTGGTTTGAGTTGGCTCAACTATGACTCAACCGCTGGAGAAGGTTGATTCACGGATGAGAGAGAGTAGTCGACTCAACTTCTTGCATCGATTCATTGGCTGTAAATAACTAAAGAAAATTGTTTGCTCCTCTGGAAAAAAACCATTTGTATGGAGTTGCATAGGAACGATGAGTCAATGTGGGCCCAAAATGACTGGAGAACAATAAATCGGTTTGAGAAAAGCAATTCCTGCGTATGTACAACAGTTTTTTCAGATGATGCGTCGACTCACCGTTGGCGATGCCCTAAGAGCGACAATAACATTTTTGCTAACTACTCCCTCCATACTCACAAAGATGGTCGTTCTGAGCATATTCATCAGTTTTGGATGTTGATGCCCTGTGTTCGCTTCGGCTCCAGCGCCGTATTAATCGCAGCATTGATTCACGCATGCATGTAGGGCGCTCGCTCACCAGAGAGGGATTGAACCATGGACCTCCCGCTTTGGACCACAAAGAGCTTGCCACTCCAGCTAGAGTAGTGTGTTGTATAAAATGCACGCGATCCTATTTAATAGGGGTAGACAGGAAAAACTAACCTCTTATTAATCACTCCTTGGTAAGCACAATCATGTCCTAAACGACCATCTTTCTTAGTATGGAGGGAGTATTTGATTACGTGAAGGAGAGAAAACCTGGAAAAATAACTCTAGCGCCTTCACTCCTCTAGCTCGCTCGGTTATCGAAAAATCAACCTGTCACTGCAGTAGTACCTCACTTCCCTCACTTTCGTGCGGCTGACAGATTTTTCATTTTTTTAATTCCTAGCAAGCTAGCGATTTGATCTTTCTCACTTTGGAGAGCAAACGAGCAACATTCCTTTCATGGCATTGTCATGCTTTGGGCCATCTTTTTTTTTTTTTGCTATGATTCACGACGAGCAAAATCATAGCTTCGTTTCAACCATTTTTTGCTGCATAAACCATGTTCTATAACTACAAGTTCAGTAAAAAAAACTCTGTCCTGAATCTAGGGGCACACGCACGGTTCCTCAGCTTGCCTCATCCATGCTAGCAAGCCTTACCTTTCTTCCGAAAAGGCAGAAAACCTCCTAGCTTGTTAGGCGCACTATCTTAACATGTGATTAGTTAGAGGGTCCAATTGGATTCAGGTTGGGTTAGACCCATTTTTTTTAAGAGTGTTTGGTTTTTGCAGAGGTGGGGGTTGGGTCATCCCATAGAGGGAACATTCTACTAAGTTCAGGTTCATCCGATTCCATCGAAACGAGCAGATAGGGTCAACTGTTCGGCTGGCCTATTGTTGGCTTATCTGGACCTACTACTACAGTACCAAAGCCAGCCCTCTCCAGCAGTCAGCCGCCATCAGCCAACAGTTTCTACGCGCGATGCACAACGAGATGGGGAATTGAACAAGTCAGGGTGCGGCACATAGCCTGGCGGAGGGATTCAGACCAGCCGAACGGCTGGACCTGGGCTTTCGAACCCAAATTTTTACAATATAGCCCTTTTTTTAATTTTTTTTTTCACATTTGGACCCCTGGAGGAAGTAATTGCAGAAATGGACCCAGGGGCTCGGCGCCGTGCCCCACGGCGCCGAGCCCTTAGCCCGCATCCAGCGTGGATCCGACGTGGCTGGGGGCTCGGCGCCACAGATCACGGCGCCGAGCTCGGCGCCACGCTCTCTGTCTCTCGCTCGCCTCTCTCTCTCGCTCTCACAGCGCCGAGCCGCCGCCGGCGTGGCCGGCCGCCGTCCGCCGCCGCCGACCACCGCCGTCCGCCGTCCGCCGTCCGCCGGCATCCGTTTTTTTAGGTAATTTTTTTTAGTGTTTTTAGTTTAGTGTTTTTAGTTAGCAATTTTAGTTACAAATTTATATGATAGATAGACAAATAGGTAGTTAACTTATCATAGATAGATAGTTAGTTTGTTAAATTTGTAACTAAATATATATATATATATATATATATATATATATGTATGTATAGTTAGGTTTGTAACTAAATAGATAGACAAATATATATATATATATATATATATATATATATATATATATATATATAGTATGCTAAATAGATGGATAGACAAATAAATAGATAGATAGATAGTTATTTTGCTTCATAGATAGATTGATAAGTTCATAGATAGATAGTTAGTTTACTAAATTTATAGCTAAATATATATATATATATATATATATATATATATATATATATAGTTAGGGCAAAGCAACGTGTCTGGAAGATGATATATGGTGATTGGGAGGAGGGGTACGAGAAGCTGCCTGCATTGTTCAATGCAATCAAGGTAGCTAATCCGGGCATGCATTACGAGTACATCCCAAAACCAAATGAATGGAAGGACGGCAGAGAGATATTCTTCCACGCATTCTGGTGCTTTCCTCAGTGTGTCCAAGCCTTTAGGCATTGTCGTCCTGTGTTGTCCATTGATGGTACTTTTCTTCTTGGCAAGTACATGGGCACAATGTTGATAGCCGTTGGTTGTGACGCGGACAATGCATTGGTTCCATTAGCATTCGCTTTGTTGGAGAGGGAGAACAAAGACAGCTGGGGTTGGTTCTTGCGGCTTGTTCGGATACATGTTGTAGGCCCTGGGAGAGAGGTTGGTGTCATATCTGATAGACACCAGGGCATACTTAGTGCCGTACAGGAGCAGATTCCGGGGTACGCACCATTGCATCACCGCTGGTGCACTCGCCACCTTGCAGAGAATTTACTCCGGAAGGATAGTTCAAAGGACAACTTCCGCCTGTTCGAGGAGGTTGCTCGCATGCTTGAGATTTGCTACTTCGAAGAGAAGTTGGAGCTGCTAAAGACAGCAACAAATGCAGAAGGTAGGCAGTGGCTACATGGTTTGATGAGTCAAAAAGATAGATGGTCAAGGGCCTATGATGATGGAGGGTGGAGGTATGAATTTCAAACTAGCAACATGGCCGAGTCATTTAATAGTGTGCTCAAGGGTATACGGGCCATGCCTGTCAATGCCATTGTGTACTTTACTTTCTTTAGATGTGTTGCATGGTTCAATGACCGACATGCATCAGCAATGGCACTACAGAGCAAGAATCAGATATGAGCACCTAAACCAAAACACCATCTTGATAGGGCAAAGGAGAAGGCTAGAACACATGAAGTTCATTGCTTTGACCATAGCACGGGAAAGTATGAGGTCATAGAAAGGGGTTGGACAACCTCTGATGGTGAGGTTCGACCTTCAAGGGCTTATATTGTGGTTCTTAGTAATTTCTCATGCATGTGTGGGAAACCAAGGCAGTACCACTTTCCATGTTCTCATTATATTGCAGCAACTCAATATTGCAACTATGCATACGAGAGTAGGATGTCACGAGAGCTAAGTGTTGACAGCCTTGTACTTACTTGGGCTCCCCGTTTCGAGCCTTACCTAGAGGAAGAGCAGTGGACACCATACCATGGCCCGAGATACATTGCGGACCCAGGTGCTCGTTGGGACAAACGTGGAACTAGGAAGAGGACGGGATACAAGATGGTCATGGATCAGGTTTCAGGAAGATCAAAGAGGGATAGAGCAACACCCTTTCTTACTGATCCCGAGCAAAACCAATGTAGCAAATGTGGCAGACTTGGGCACAATGCCCGTACATGCACTTGGGCGCCTAGCTAGGTGACAATAGTTATATATATATATATGCTTTGTAATATTTATAAATGTTTACTCTTTGTTCGCTTTCTAATATTTATGCATGTAATTTAATTTCGTACTGACATTTTTTTTTCCTCTAACAGGATGGCGACTTTCGACCTCCTCGATCCGTACTACGAGGAGAACCACCGAGGACGACGCATTTCCCAGAGGGAGGTAATTACTGCAGTTTATCTTGCTTAAGCATATGAGCTAAATTTGTGGTACTTACGTTAAAACACTTGTAATGGTTGCAGGTGCTGGCCCCTCTTCGTCCTCGAACCCATGACAAGTTCCACGAGATGCGGTACGACGAAAGGTACACACCCTTACTAGAGAGGGCTGGACTAGACGTTGTATCGTATCAGGTTCGTCGTGGGTTGCCTGTCATCAACCCTGCGGCGATCTTGGCTTTGGTCGATAGGTATAACCATATCCAATACTAATTCATTACTACACACTGTTTCTTTGAAATGTAACTAACATCTTTACTTATCTACGTTCTGTAGGTGGAGGCCCGAAACTCATAGCTTCCACCTACCTTGTGGAGAGATGACTATCAGTCTTGAGGACATGCAGAAGTGACTTGGTCTCTCCATTAGAGGTATTCCTGTCATCGGGCACTGCCGGTCTGAAGGTTGGAGGGACAGGATGGAGGCCTTCCTTAGGAGACCACTACCTCCAGAGGCGACGCATTCTCGCGGCACAGGTGTTTCCATTCCTTGGCTCAGGGCTGCCTTTGGTGTGTGTCCGGATGACGCAGACGATGCCACAGTTGGGTCCTACTGCAGAGCTTGGGTGTTGCACTTGTTCGGGTGTGTTCTCTTTCCTGACGCGACAGGAGACACAGCGTCATGGATGTACCTCCCTGCTTGGGTAATTGGGACACTGCAGGCACATACAGTTGGGGTTCTGCAGTATTGGCGTTCCTATATCGCCACCTTTGTGAGGCTTGTCGACGAGGTGCGAGGAACTCTTCAGTTGGGGGTTGTGTGTACCTTCTTCAGCTGTGGATGTGGTCTCTTATACCGGTTGGCCGGCCTACACTCCAGACACCTCGACCTTGGTTCGCGGTACACAACCCTCGCCGTCTTCCAATATATGCACATCTGTACGACCAGGTGACGGCCCCCTACTCGAGGACAGAACGTGCGTACATTCAGTACGCCAACGAGCTGGATGGTCTTACAGCTTCGATGGTGAGTTCATTGCATATTGTTATTCATTCATTCTTATACCTTATGATTGTTGCAACTTACGCCCTTCAATTGCTCTTTTTTTAGGTCACTTGGGAGCCGTACAAGGAACTAAGTATGGAGCAGTTTGGCTTGAGCAACATGTGTGGCGCGGACGAGGACCTGTACATGATGATATGTCCGCTCATATGCTTCTATGTTGTTGAATATCACCTTCCTCAGAGAGTGGCACGACAGTTTGGCCTGGCTCAGGAGTGGCCAGTCCCACCCTATTCGACTTCCGTAGAGCTGCACAAGTAAGTACCACCTTCCTCAGAGAGTCACATAGTTGATCATTTAGTTGACATAGTCCATGTAGTTGTTCTAGTTGACATAGTTGACATAGTTATTCTAGTCCATTTAGTTGATTTAGTTGATGTAGTTGATTTAGTTGACATAGTCCATGTAGTTGTTCTAGTTGACATAGTTGACATAGTTATTCTAGGTCACATAGTTAATTTAGTTGATGTAGTTGACATAGTGCACATGTTTCAGGATTGATCGTCAAAAACAAAAAAAGACGGTGGAGTTTGAGACGCTACACCGAGTGCACATGGATACTTGGGACGATCAATATGACAATGTGTATCAAAACCAGACGCCACACAACGACTACAACTTTCGGCAATACCTAACTTGGTATCGCACAGTGACACGAACAAAGTTGAAGACTCAATGGACAAATACGGACTACGCAGACATTGATTCTTCAGACGATGAAGACACGTCCTATGATCTTGAAGCAAGACAAGGGACGATTGTCGAGGCTGCACCTGTCTTGGACCGAGTGGTAAGTGATCTTAAAAAGGTTATGTAATTTTTTCATGGCAATGCGTTGTATATGACTACCATTATGACTATAATTTGTCTCTTTTTGCAGGGCAACGCGCTAAAACAGTCTGTAGTGGAAATTGAACGGTTTCCAAGGACAAACGTGGACGAGGCTACGCTCAACAACTTTCTAGGAGTAAGTACTCATCAACACAACGACTGTCTCGTCGACAATGCATATATTACAACGCTTAATATGCTCATGTTGTTATCACATAGGCTAGCACGTAGATTGCGTCGAGCTGCGGCTCGTTGTGGTTGCGGGACTAGCGCGTCGATGAAGTATGTAGCGAGTCCACAGAGAACACAGAGGGAGACCACTTCTTCTCGCGAAGGTAAATTTTCATTACATGTCGTCTAGTTAAGTGTCTTTCTTTAATACACGTAAATGTACTTATATGCACATTTAATTGATACGTGACATTGTAGGTTACGGCGGACAGAGCTCCTCTCGTGGTACTCAAGATACTTTCCAAGGTGACGCCATAGAGGAAGAAGAGGACCGCGGCGGATATCAGGAACTTGGACCGTCCCAGCTAGATGATGCTCCTCTGACTCAGCCTTCGCAGCCGTTATGAACTAGGAGACGACGTCCGCCAGTTCACTACACTCCAGGCACCGACCCTTTTGGTAAGGGTAAGGGTAGGGCTAGGAGGCAGTGACAATGTGGAGTTGAGCTAGTGGTTGTCTATTTTGGTTCACTATTTGAATTGTATGGACTTTACGGACCATTTGGATTGTATGGACATTATGGATTATTCGTATTGTATGATGATGGTGAACTATGTGGTTGTCTTGTGCTATTTGGATGAATATATGTTGGATCATATTATGTTGTCTCTATTTGTCATTATTGATGCTCCACATACAAGAGAAACTCTGGCGAATTTATTTCATGAATTATTTATTTACATTTATATACGTTGATAACTACCATATTAGAGGTTAGAGGTTTATCCAGGCACCCCTTGTGGACATGGAGATTAGAGGTGTTCCGGCTCTCAAGTTTTTGGGTGATATTGTTTGGAAGTAACTTCAGTTGTGGGAAACAGGATCACTTATAAGTGTGCTTAATTGACCAATGTCACTGTTAGTATAAGCTTGAGAAGTTGTTTGCAGCTACAATACAGCATAACATACCCCGGTGCATTAAATCTGAGTAGAAAGCACCGAATTGGAGGGTTTTGCTGTACGCCTACAATATAGCGTTTGATTCCCTCTTACTCTTGGCAGTGATATCAGATTGGATTTAGCCCCAAAAGGCTAACTGAAATGCTGTAATGTTTATCCGTTTATAAATTATCTCCAAAAGGCTAACTGAAAGGCTGTAATGTTTTCACCGTTGTATTCTCTGGTTTTAAACTTTTGATTTTGGAAGTTGTTCTGATTTTGCAAAAACCTTGGAACGGAGTGCTAGCTAGTCCAGCCTACTGCGTCTTGTCGGTCTTAATCAGTAGTATGCCATGGTAGCCAGCAAGAACTAAAAGTTTAACAATACATGCCATTATTCATGGATAAAACATAGAACTACTGAGTGCAACGAGGTCACTTTCCCTTCCTCGTCGCATCGGGATTCTCCTCCATCGCTGCCTTCGCACGGCGGGCGCGCTCAACCTTCTTGTCCCTCTCCTCCCTGTAGGCTGCACCTCTTCTCTCTTCCTCCTCTTTCTTGTGCTCCTTCTCAGCTGCCTTCTCTTCAGTATCTTCTCATAGGCCACTCGACGCTCCGCGTCCCAGTCCTTCATACCTTGCAGAAGACGTTTGTCAGACTCCTTGATCTCAATGTCGATCCACTGCTCAAAGTCACATAGCGGTGGAGGGGTCTGTAAATCATGCAGAAGTTAGGCACACAAAACAAAATCATTATTTAATATGATATAAATCGATTTCCGTATAAGAGTAGATTCTCACCATTAAGTTAGTACGACGCTGAGCAAGTGTAGGCTGAAAAGCATAATTTGAACACATCCAATACCTCTGCCTATAGGTTTCATGATCCTCTGAAATCTCTACCTTGCAAGGATCACCACAAAAGCACATTAGAACCGGAACACCGCTGGACAGAGACTTTGGATCGAATGCGATGCCGGTCAACGGACCCTTCCTACAAATGAAAAAAAAATCGTTCTAGTAACCGAAACAATTGGAACAAAAAATAAACCTAGCAAAGAATACCTTGCTTTACTAGTTTTCCCACGCCTTGGCATCCTATGGTTGCAAAATACAAATAACAAATCAATAATCGTCCCAAACCCTAAATCAAAATCTAACTAGGGTTTCAAAATACACCTAATATAGACCGAATCGATGCGTAAAAAATGAGGAGGGGAAGAAGTTTCCTAGGTCCAAAATGTCGATTCAAAGAGGTTAGGTGGGTGGAGGAGAGGAAAAACCCGAAAGCAAGGAAGAACAAATGGATGAAACCTCGGGTTGGTGGGAAAGCTGGCTGGAATATAAGGAATACAGCTCGGCGCCGTGGGTGTCCCACGGCGCCGAGGTAACACAGCTCGGCGCCGTGCCCTATGGCGCCGAGCTTCCAGCCACGTCGGATCCACGCTGGCTGCGGGCTAAAAGCTCGGCGCCGTGAGGCACGGCGCCGAGCCCCTGGGTCCATTTCTGCAATTAGTTTCTCCAGGGGTTCAAACATGAAAATAATTCAAAAAAAGAGCTATATTGTAAAAATTTGGGGCTTCCGAACAGCTGGGCTGATCAGCCCAGTAAGAATCAGACCAGCCCCCTGAAAGTAGCCCAGCTGATCAGACCCTTGAGGCGTCTTGCATCCGTCCATGCCATATTGCCATGGGGCTCGTAGGCTAGAGCAACGGCCATCGCAAGCTGGGGAGTGGCAAGGGCGGTGCCCATGCCTAGGTCGAGCAGCAACACGCGCAACCATGGAGCTGCGGCAGGAGGTAGGGCCAAAGTGAGCTGGGGATTCTACAAAAATCTAGGTTGGGTTCAACCCATCCGTGGTGATCCCACAACCAAATACATGCTTAAAAACCGAATACGCTAAGTTTCTCATGCAAAGCCCAAAACAGGAAACAGGTCATAAACAGCTAATATAATACTCTATATCTGTTTCAAATTATAAATTACTTTTAGTTTTATTCTAAGTCAAAACGTTTCTAACTTTGATAAAGTTTACAGAAAAAAAATACATAACTATCTACAACGATAAATTACTTTCATTAAATTATTCATGAGATATATAGTGCATTGAACTTGCATGTGCTAATATATCTTTCCGAAAATTTGATCAAAGGAATTTTTGACTTGTACAAAACTTAAGTGAACTATAATTAGAAGAATCGAGTAAAGTTTTTCCAAAAGAAAAAGAGACCATCGCAGGTTTTATTGAAAGCAAATCACAGTTCACTAACGTAGCAGGAATGGCTGGGGTTACCACACCAGCAATACAGGTTACATTACAACACACAACTGTCTCAGACTAGCTAGACTAGATGTAACTAATCTATACAACTAATGCTTAGCCATACTATTTTTTTCCTAAATAAATGCTTAGCATACAACATAATACAACATGCCGTCACATCTTGGTGACCTTAAATATGTATGTTAGACAAATAATACAACAAAACATTTTTTATTAGAAGGTTCTATCTCACATGGGACTTGCCTTTGAAGTCCTCAGTTTCAATGAATACCTGGTGGTGGTCGTTCACCCTGGCCAAAGAAAGCGTGGAAATAAATGAAATGATTATCAGACACGCTCGGTGGTTTCTTTGAGATGAAGACATATAATGCTTTAAGGTAGGATGCAAAAATCTAAAATCTGCTGCAGAAGCGAGAAACAAAATTCCTATGTGCATTCCATAACTTAGTTGAAGCCAACGATTTGCCAAACAATAGAAGGATATCACTCTTTCAGAAACGGTTATTAACTTATTATTACTTGTCATGTGGGGTCAGACCTACACGCGGCGTAGGCGGGCCCGTGACATACGGCGCGCTGCGGAGCGCGCGGGCGAGTCTGTTCGCTGCGCGGCGAGCTCCAGTGGCTAGGATTAGAAGGAAGGATTAGTTTCCCTTTTCAGTTCCTTAATCTTAGGAGCAGTTAGCTCTAGTCGGTTTAGGCCTTAGGCCATATATAATTGTAATCAACACAATTGAGAATTAAGCAAGATTGTTATCCCTAATTCCCATCTCCCTCTTCTTCAACAACAAGCCGACGGCTGTGGGGTAAAACCATGCCGACGAGGACGGAGCGAGGCTACGAGCTCCGTAGCCGCGGCCCTGCTACCTTGGACGCCAACGCCCTTGACAACCTGGTATCACGGTCTAGTCGATCCTTGCCCTCATCAGCCGCCGCGCATTCACCACCAAACCCCCACCCACAACCAGCCGCCGCCACCACCGACCCACCCTCCGCATCGTCCTCTGTCGCCTCGTGTGCCGGCACCATGGGAGACGATCTCAAGGCTTCCATAGATGCCCTCACCAAGAACGTCGCACTCATGCACAAGTCGATTGAGGCCAACGCTCAGTCGATCGCGGCGAATGCCAAGGCCATAGCCGACCCCTCCGTGGGATCCTCCGCGACGGGCGGCCAAAAGCCGGGCGATGAACCCCACCCAGATCGGCCTCCCAAGCACTGGCGGCCCGAGTTCCCGCACTATGACGGCAAGAGCGACCCGCTGGCCTTCCTCAACCAATGCGAGTCGTTCTTCCGGCAACAACAGATCATGCCCGAAGAACGCACTTGGATGGCGTCCTACAACCTCCAGGACGGGGCGCAACTATGGTTCATGCAGGTGCAGGAGGATGAAGGGACGCCGACATGGCCCCGCTTCAAGGATCTCCTCAACCTTCGTTACGGGTCGCCGCTCCAATCGGCCCCCCTCTTCGAGCTCGCTTCCTGCCGCCGAACGGGCACCGTGGAGGAGTACCAGGACCGTTTTCAGACCCTTCTCCCACGCGTCGGGCATCTCGACGAGGCGCAGCGTGTCCAGTTGTTCACGGGCGAGCTCTTGCCTCCGCTCAGCTTGCAGGTGCAGAACCAGAATCCTCAATCGCTGGCGGCCGCCATGAGCCTCGCCTGCCAGATGGAACTCCTGGAGCAGTACTACGCGTCCACGGGCAAGGCACCCGGCAAGGGCGTCCTGCCTACGCCGGGAGCCCGCCCTCCGGCCCCGTTGGCTGCGGCCAAACCAGCAGCGGCCACAGCTTTGGTCGATGGTCGCCCGGTTCGCCGTCTGGCCCAGGTCGAGATGGAGGAGCGTCGCCGGCTTGGTTTGTGCTACAATTGTGACGAGAAATACGGCCGGGGGCACAACAAGGTCTGCAAGAGGTTGTTCCTTCTGGACAGCAGGGTGGACGACGACGACGCCGACGGGGAGGAGGAGGAGACGGCCGAGGCCGAGTCTCCCCTTTTCTCGCTGCACGCGGTGGCTGGGGTGGCCGTGGGCAACGCCATGCAAGTCCAGGTCACCCTGGGCGACACTACGACCCTAGTGGCACTATTGGACACGGGATCCACGCACAGCTTCATCTCGGAGACTGCCGCGCAGCGCACTGGCCTTCCCATACGGCCACGTCCGCGGCTCACGACAACCGTGGCCAACGGCGAGAAGGTGCCCTACCCCGGCGTCATCCGGCACGCCCCGATCGTCATCAACGGCTCCAACTTCTGCGTCGACCTTTTTGTCATGCCCCTTGCAGGGTACAATGTGGTGCTCGGGACCGCGTGGATGGCTATGCTCGGGCGGCTCGTCTGGGACTTCAGCGCGGGCACGGTCTCGTTCCAGCGGCAGGGCAGCACGGTGTGCTGGTCGGGTGTGCCCTCGGCAGGCGCCCCAGAGGCCTTCGCGGTGACGTCCAGCGCCCCGCTCCTCGACGGGTTGCTCGCTGGGTTCGCCAACGTCTTCTCCGAGCCGCGTGGTCTGCCTCCCCAACGTAGCCGCGACCACACCATTGTCCTCAAGCCGGGGGCGCAACCCGTGGCGGTGCGGCCCTACCGATACCCGACGGCACACAAGGATGAGCTGGAGCGCCAGTGCTCGGCCATGATCGAGCAGGGGATCGTCCGCCGCAGCGATTCGGCGTTCTCCTCGTCGGTGATTCTCGTCAAGAAAGCGGACGGCGCCTGGCGCTTTTGCGTCGACTACCGGGCGCTGAACGCGCTCACCATCAAGGACGCGTTTCCGATCCTCGTCGTCGACGAGTTGCTCGACGAGCTCCACGGCGCTCGTTTCTTCACCAAGCTCGACTTAAGGTCGGGGTACCACCAGGTCCGCATGCGGCCTGCCGATGTCCACAAGACGGCATTCCGCACTCATGACGGGCTCTATGAGTTCCTCGTCATGCCGTTCGGCTTGTGCAACGCCCCGGCCACCTTCCAGGCGCTCATGAACGACGTGCTCCGACCATTCCTCCGGTGCTTCGTCCTGGTATTTTTTGATGATATCCTTATTTACAGCTGCACATGGGCAGATCACCTCCGCCACCTTCGTGCCGTACTCTCGGAGCTCCAGCGCCATCAGCTCTTCGTCAAGCGCAGCAAGTGTGCTTTTGGCGAAACGTCGGTCTCCTACCTCGGGCACATCATCTCCGAGTCAGGGGTGGCCATGGATCCGGCTAAGGTGCAGGCCATCCTTGACAGGCCACCACCTCGCTCTGCCCGGGTGGTTCGCGGCTTCCTCGGCCTGTCGGGGTACTACCGCAAATTCGTCCACAACTTCGGTACCGTCGCCGCACCGCTGACCGTCCTCCTCAAGAAGGAAGGGTTCGCCTGGAACGACGACGCCGCGGCGGCCTTCACAGCTCTCAAGGCCGCAGTGACCTCCGCGCCTATCCTCGCCATGCCGGACTTCACCAAGCCCTTCACCGTCGAGTGCGACGCTTCTTCTCATGGATTTGGCGCGGTCCTCATCCAGGAGGGACACCCGATCGCCTTCTTCAGCAGGCCGATCGCGCCACGCCACCGCACCCTTGCCGCATACGAGCGGGAGCTCATCGGTCTCATTCACGCCGTGCGGCATTGGAGGCCGTACCTGTGGGGGCGCCGGTTCCTAGTGAACACAGATCACTATAGCCTCACGTACCTCTTGGATCAACGGCTCGCAACTATCCCCCAACACCATTGGGTGGGGAAACTCCTCGGCTTCGATTTTGCGGTGGAGTACAAGCCGGGCGCCGCAAACACCGTGGCGGACGCCTTGTCCCGCCACGACACGGAGGTCGGGGCTCTTCTTGCCCTGTCGGCCCCCCGGTTCGACGTCATCTCACGTCTTCGCCAAGCACAAGACGAGGATTCGGGCCTAGTGGCACTCCGCGAGGAGATTACCGCGGGAAAACGCGGCACGCCATGGGCCCTGGTCGACGACATGGTCCAGTTCAGCGGCAGACTCTACATCCCGCCGGCCTCGCCTCTCATCCAGGAGATCGTGCACGCTGTCCACGAGGAGGGCCATGCAGGCGTCCAGCGCACGATGCACCGGCTGCGCCGTGATTTCCATTTTCCAGACATGCGGCGTTTGGTGCAGACGTTGGTTCGCGAATGTGTCGTCTGCCAACGGAACAAGTCCAAGCACTTGCACCCGGCCGGGCTGCTGCTGCCTCTGCCTGTGCCGCAGGGCGTGTGGACTAACATCGCGCTGGACTTTGTTGAGGCGCTGCCCGCGTCCGTGGCAAGTCCGTCATCCTCACGGTGGTGGACCGCTTCAGCAAATATTGCCACTTCATCCCGTTAGCGCATCCATACTCCGTCGAGTCCGTCGCCCAAGCATTCTTCACCGACATCGTACGCCTCCATGGGGCGCTTCAATCGATGGTGTCGGATTGCAACCCAGTGTTCACCTCGAGGTTCTGGCGCGAACTCATGGGCTTGCTGGGCACCAAACTCCATATGTCCACGGTGTTCCACCCGCAGTCGGATGGCCAATCCGAAGCAGCTAACAAGGTTATCATCATGTATTTGAGGTGTCTTACAGGGGACCGACCTAGGAAGTGGTTGCGCTGGCTCCCATGGGCGGAATTCGTCTTCAACACCGCCTTTCAATCCTCACTCCGCGACACGCCGTCCGCGTCGTCTATGGCTGGGACCCCCCGTCCATCCGGTCCTATGAACCGGGTGAGTCCAGGGTGCCAGCGGTTGCCCGCACCATGGAGGAGTGCGCGGAGTTCCTGGCCGACGTTCGATACCGGCTCGAACAGGCGCAGGCGGTGCAGAAGCGCCACTACGACGCCGGCCACCGCCCGGTCACATACCAAGTGGGCGACTGGGCCCTCCTCCGTCTTCGGCACCGAGCGGCGGCGTCTCTTCCCCAGGCCTCGATAGGCAAGCTCCGACCACGCTTCTACGGGCCATATCGATTGGTCGAGCTGATCAATGAGGTCGCTGTGCGCCTCGCTCTTCCACCTGGCGCACGCCTTCACGATGTGTTCCATGTGGGCGTCCTCAAGAAGTTTCAGGGGCTTCCGCCCGACGCGCCACCACCCCTACCGCCCCTGCATCATGGCGCGGTTGCTCCTGAGCCGGAACGGGCGGTGCGCTTTCGGCTGGCGCGTGGCGTTCGTCAGGTCCTCATCCATTGGAAAGGGGAGTCCGCGGCCTTGGCGACATGGGAAGACGTCGACGTGTTCAAGAACGAGCATCCGGAGTTTCAGCTCGAGGACGAGCTGAGTCTCGGTGGGGAGGGAGATGTCATGTGGGGTCAGACCTACACGCGGCGTAGGCGGGCCCGTGACATACGGCGCACTGCGGAGCGCGCGGGCGAGTCTGTTCACGACGCGGCAAGCTCCAGTGGCTAGGATTAGAAGGAAGGATTAGTTTCCCTTTTCAGTTCCTTAATCTTAGGAGCAATTAGCTCTAGTCGGTTTAGGCCTTAGGCCATATATAATGTAATCGGCACAATTGAGAATTAAGCAAGATTGTTATCCCTAATTCCCATCTCCCTCTTCTTCAACAACAAGCCGACGGCTGTGGGGTAAAACCACGCCGGCGAGGACGGAGCGAGGCTACGAGCTCCGTAGCCGCGACCCTGCTACCTTGGACGCCAACGCCCTTGACATTACTTTACCCTAAGCACCGTCAAATACTACCACACACCCAACATAGAAGGCTAGATGCTTACAAAAGAATTGGTACTTACAAAAGCAATGGCTAATGGGGTGTGTTGTTCTTAGACATGAAGACAAAAAAATAATAAGAGCGCTATCCTGCATGTGGCAACAAAAAGTGACTTTCTATGTTAAGCACCTATCTAGGTATTTAAATAGCTGATAGCTCAAAGGCATCCCTACTGGAGTTGTCTACAATACAAGTGTGAGCATGGATACATTCTGTTGGTTTGTGGCCTTATTTACAACATTCAAGATAAATCTGATGGTAATGAATAAAATTAATAACATCTTGTAAGTTTAGAAGCCACTCACTCTTTATCCACTTCTAAAAAATAGTTTGAGGCAACTGCCAGAAGTTGGCCATTATGGTTGTATGCCATTGACGCCACACTGCCCAAATAGGTTGGTAGCTGTGATGGTAAACACTGTTATTCTTAAGTCACTAAATCAAAGAACAAAAAAGTGCACTTGTGAATAAGTGAGTGCAAAAAGAAAACATAAGCCCAAGGAGGAAAACACTTGGGGGGTGGGGAGTCAATGTTGTTGTGCTTCATCCTTCTCTTATTAAGAAATAACTTTTGCCACTGAATCCACAGGATAGATGGTAATAATATTTATTTTTTTGGAAGGTACAAAATAATCAATATGGGAAAGGAGAGTATGACACACGATTTAGCAGGAGAGAATATGCGTAGAGACTAGAGTCGTCTCACTCAAATTATCTAAGTACCAATCACAAAAACTTCTTTTAGATTAAGAAATAAATGCATCATTTTCAAGAAAAACTTGATATCACCTCAATTAGCTTCTTTTTTGAACAAGCATCCCAGGCAATAGTGCATCCTTCATCATCTCCAGTAACGAAGGTTTTCTTGCTGGTGACCAGAAACATATGAACTCATCTTTACTTTGACAAAACTATAAAACTTCTCTACACAAAGCTTACCAGGGATGAACTGCGATGCAATTTACGGGGACCAGATTTGATCTTCCGTTTCTGGATTTTGGATGGCAACGAAATGCATATCTGCAAGAACACAGGTATCCCAGTGAATTACAGAGGATCATTTGCACTTCGATGCCTATTACTTTCTCCAGAGACTTACTTTGTTCCCTCTACCTCTAAGATGTTCAAATTTGATGTTGCATAGCTTACATTGGTTCTGATTGGTCCTTTTGCAAGATATATGGATAGAAAATCAATTATAGATATGAAAAGGTTTTACATGAATGCAAAAAAAGACAATTCACCAGGTTAATAAGAAATTATAGGGTTTATGAAAAAATATACTTAAAAGGCTAATTGCATTTATATATCGTCTCAATATATAAGATTGTCTTCTTCTATTACAAGGAAACTTTCCATGCGCTGTTTTTAATCACATATATATAGGGAGATACCAAAAAAAACTAACAGGATGGAAGATAGTATCAATACTAACCCCAAATCTCTATCTGTTCCACGATCAAGATACTTCAAGGCAACAGCTCCATCCACAGATCCAGCAGCATAAGCTAAGAAAAAAGAACAGTAATAATGGGGGAACATTAATGACTTAAATACAGTGTCGAACCAGCATCTAAAATATATGGCTGAATGAAGAGTACAGTTTCTGATGAACTATTCACTAGTTTTTGCTAAACAACAAAATTAAACGACATATTGCAAAATTTTAGTGATTATTGTGAGTGCTGTCATGAAGACAGACTCAAGACCTTACTTTGAAGAAACACAGCAGAGAAATATTAAAAGAAGATAGTGGTGGATGGGTGGGGGGCGCATATACCATTCCACTCTGGAGAAGCATGAAGGCATCGAATTTGATATTCCAGAGGACAGTCTTTTTCATTTACTGGTGTTGTTAGATTCCTCATGTCATAAAAATAAACATTTCTCGCAACTGCAGCTAATATATACACGCCGCATATAGAAAGTGATGCCACATCTGAATCTAAGATTATAGTGCCACTCGGGCTTACATTTCTTGTTTTTAAATCCCAAAACTTTATCTTCTTGTCGAGGCCGCTGGTCATAACCTGACCTGTAAAACATATGACACAATACTAATGTAAACATAAACATTGGCGGTCGTGGAATTACATATTTAAGATTCAAGAATGATTTTTTCCCTAAATGTGGTATGACAAAATAAACCTTTTGTAAGTATATATAATCCTTGTTTCGACTACACATGTTTTGCAGTTTTGCTTAGCTGTCATACCACACTACAGTTTTACTTTCTTGGGTCTTAGGCACGCTCCAGTGTCCGTATAAATCGAAGTGTGGGCAAGGAAAAGCGAACCATGCACACTACAGCATTCGAACTCTTGGTGTCAGATTCTAAAATCCAAATCCAAGTATGGTTCAAATACAACACTAGAATATTGCAAGAAAAAGTTAAGCTCATACTAGCGGCAGAGAGAAACAGACCAACAGCAAGGGTCACTGAGTAAAAGGAAATTTTCTTATTCACTATGGGGCCCAAGGCACTCGATGTTTACACAGCGGCTCTCAAACTCTGGACAAGCTAATCGAAGTCTGCTCCTCGGTTAGACCGTGACACATCATTCAAACTCTTGGTGTCAGATTCTAAAATCCAACTCTAACTATGGTTCAAACTTCAAATACAACAGTGAATATTGCAAGAAAAAGTTAAGCTCATACTAGTGGCAGAGAGAACCGGGCCAATAGCAAGGGTCACTGAGTAAAAGGAAATTTTCTTATTCACTATGGGGCCCAAGCCACTCAATGTTTACACTGCGGCTCTCAAACTCTGGACAACCTAATCAAAGTCTGCTCCTTGGTTAGACCGTGACACTAGAGCGCTCTTAACTTAGTTAGCTATTAAGGTAGAGAACAGCTAGAAGCCAAAAACAAATTGTACTGTACCAGGAAGTAGCAGGTCAGCAGTAGCAGGGCGTGGCAGGTCAGGTCAGTTCCATTTCTTAGCCACTAAAACCTGCTATTGTCTGACCAGGACATGCCGTAGTCAAACTGGTTTTGGGCTGTAATATGTCGGTTGCCACAGCCCACAGCAACCGATCTTAGCTATACTGTACTAATATAAATAGAAGGCAATATAAACTTAAAGCTGTAGCTTTCAGCAGCACCTAAACAATGTATCCAGCGTATTTCAGTGACCTCATTTGAGGTGGTTCAGATACAACATTGGTCTTCAAATTGAATACTAAATTGAAAGATTTGGTGCAAAAAAATAAGCATCAGGTGGATATAAATACTTCAGAGCCAGGTGATGAGAACATGTGCATACAGTTCTATAGAACTATTTGGTGCTGCGGAGAAAATCCAGCAAATCAAACACAAAATCATCAACATATAAGATTGTTTACTATCTTCCTTACCAGTAATCAAAGAGAATTCAATGCAGGCAAGCACATCTTCATGGAGCCCCACTGTATCCTGCGAACCTGAGTGGAAGTCGTACCTGAGAATGTTGCCATAGCGTAAATGCATGGTATACAGTTCCAAAGTTAAACAAAGTTAACATGGAGAATGTGACTGTACTTAATAGAGTAAATCAGCAGCAGCAGGCACACAACAATCCTCTCTAATTCAATTTAGTTGCAGTTGCACATATAGTAGTGCTAGTGGAGTAAATCAGCAGTTGCCACATATAAGTACTATTATTCTTTATCCTAACAATGTCACGCTCAAAGAATGCCGTGAATGCAAATATGCAAACAAACAAGGATAAATGGAACTATCATACCTTATTTGCACTGCCATGCATTAGCATCAAATGTCATCTCAAGAAATCAACCAAAGGTCAAACTGTAGACGCAATTAGTTCTTCACAGATTGTTACCACTTCAATAGAAATAAATTACTGGCATCAATAATGCACAGGATTACAACGTGGAACTTGGCTATCGGTATAAGAAGCGCACTCTCATTCATGCTATAATGCAGCCAGAGACAGTAACTGAAAATGCTACAAGGGTACGTGACTTCAACATACAATGCAGAAACGAATTGCGACCATTACCTTCTCACAGATCCATCAGAGCCGCAAGCAAAAGCTGCGGACTCATTCTCGAAGCAGCAGTCGAGGAGTGCCGCCTCAGACTCCGCGTTGAACTGTAGAGTGCCCTCGTCGGCATCGTACAGCCGCAGTCCCTGCGACGAATCGGACACAAAACCGTATCAGACACTGCTAACATCTCCCCCAAATTTCAAATCGACCTGCGCGCCCAAATCGGAATCCGAAATGAGCTAAACCCCGGAAGATTTAGTGAAAATACAACCCCCAACCTCAAAGAAATTTAGAACTGTTCGCATCTCCCCCTCAAATTCAACCCAATCAGAAGTGGCAAGGAGGATGCCTAAGGCGCAAGGAACCGCGAGGCGGGGAGAGAGCTCTCACCGAATCCCAGGAGGAGACGAGCAGGTTGTTGGAGGCGGGCGCGAACCGAACCCGGGATGCGGCCCCTGCGTCGCCCGCCAGGTTCCGCCTCGCCATCGACGGGTCTCGAGCGCGGCGCGGCCCCTCGGCAAGCTGTCAGCGGAGTTCGAACTGAGCAGTCGTGGAGGAGGTATTCTATCCAACTGGACTGACGGGAGGACCGGAGGAGTGGAGGGCTCCGAAATTCGAACGGGAAAAAATGATCAACCGTTCGTGGGCCGAGGTACTAAAGCGGATTAGGCCCAGTTGTTCCGGGCCTCCGGTACCAATGATCAGTTGCCGTCTTTCCAAGTTCCAAAACAACAATAAAAAAAAGTAATTAGCCGTGAGATTAGCTACTGATAGTTCTGAATTATAACTCCTAACGGAGTTTGGGAAACATTTGAGCAATCACAACATTTGCCATACAGTACTACGTACATAGCAGACGCATATGCGTGCCGAAAGGGAACAAAAACATTGGGACACGACATAAGCAAGATCCACGGATTTAGCATGGTGACTAAATTAAACTAAATTAGCATTTCGCATGCTAAATCTAGCCAATTAGGCAGAGCATATAGCTACAAAAAGAATACAGACACGGAAAAGCCTCATTCACACCCTTTGTTGCACATGTGATGAGCTATTCTTGAGAGACCAAGGTGGTTTACAGGCATTGCAGTTTTTCTCACAATGAATTTATACCGGACCTCATAACCTGGGACAGCTTAATACAATGCTGTCGCAGAAATGTCTTACCAGCTAATTTACGGAACTTATTATAAGAACGTAAACCATGTTTCGACCCAAAAGCATGAAGTTGGGGTGAGGCCAATAGGCCGACAGAGTATGTACACTCATGACTGTGATCACCTTATACCAGTCCATGTCCGTCCATCGGAGTCTCTATAACAATTAGGAACCACCCAGTACCTAATCAAGTCCAATGCTTGCTGGCAATACCCTCTCTCAAGACGCAGTAGCCAAGTTGTTACCTGACGGACATCTCGCCCTGCGACACCGCCTTGTTGTTCTGCCCCATCCAATCATACCCCTATCATCAGCTTCTAAGTCCCCAGTGCCAGCAGGTTTCGGCGGTGGGGTAACCTCAACCTCCTCCTCTTCTACAATTACAGTCACTACAGTTTTCCGAGGTTTCCTACCTCTAGTCCGCCCACCATAACGTCCTCGCTTAGTTAAACTCGACTCCCAGGATCCACCAGAAGCCTGGACTAACCCCTCGAGCAATTGGACATCCTCTATGATTTCAGGCCGCGAAAGTGACGAAAGGCCAGGCAAGATATCTTTCTGGAAATCTTGCTTCTGCCGCCGTCTCCTTTGCTGGCCCCTTCTGGGCTTGGTGAGAAGGTGAGCAGTTGATACTGTTTGTTCATCGGTTGTGACTTCACGTTCCAGTGGCCTGCTCCAGTACTCATCAATCTTGGTCTCTTCCAGCTTCAGTGTCAAGGATTCGAATGAATCTGACTCGTCGTTACTGGGATCATTGGTACAAGCTTGGAGTTCAACTTGCTCAGCAAGGTCATTGATGTTTAATACAGCAAGATCTGCAAACCACTGCAGCATATCATCAGATACCTCTGCAGCTGTTGGCGTATTCCTTGCCAACGCTACGATGTTCTCAGCTGCAGCTAGAGCGGATGTATCAGAACTGCCGTCAACTTCCTGGTATGCATCGAGTTTAGGCTGTGCGCATTCTTGATCAAAAGTCCATGCAGCTTCGTCTTCACAAGCCGGCACCTCTAAATCAATCACAAATGCTCGTTTAGGATGGTTGTTCCGTGAAGGTTCCACCTGGCATTCATGTGACACTACTGATTCCTCAGAATTGTCATCGTTTGGTACATCATCATTGAGATCGATGAAATTCCTGATGGGGGCGCCACTTTTCTTGATGACTCCTTCAGCAGCTTGTCCATCTTTAGGCACATGCTTCTGGCATGAAAGAGGTAAACATGCAGCACCCACTTGGGCTTTATTACAAGCAAACAGAGTTCCAGTGACAATGTCTTCTGAAGGCCCATCCTTCTTAATTCCACAGCCAAGAGATGTCGAAGCAGAATCTGACAAATTTCGAATAGTCATGGCTGGTTCGTTCTGGTCTTTAGTATTTTTCAGCTCCATTGTAGATCCAAATGAATGGCCAAAAATCTTCCCTGGCTTCTCCAGAGCTGTTGGATCAGCAGACATAGCTTTATTTTTTAGCCAAGAGATCCCGAATACTGCCCCCCCATCTTTACCATGCTGAAAACTGGCAACACATCTCCCATCTTGTTCTACAAGACCATCTTCCTGACAATCTGACAGTGTGTCATTCAAATTGAAGTTTTTCATTCCCTTGCCATGGGACTGTTGATCTGAATCTTCCAACTTCTGGGAGTTCTTTTGCTCCAGGTTACTTGAAATTGCTACCTGATGTCGTGAGTGGGACACGGAAAACGAATCAAGTGGAAAACCAGGATAGCGTTTATCTAAGTTATCCATATTTTTCAACTTTGGCATTGAAGTTCCAATGCTCTGTGCCACGGCACTAAGACTGGTGTACGAATTCACAGCTGACGATCCATTGAATCTTGGGATTAAAGCAGGATTATTGATAACGCTGCTCCTTGGATCTGCTGTGTAAGAACCCATCGGGGAGACAATTGAAGGATTGTCTATTTGAGGAATAGAGATGGGGGCAGTAAATGTACCCATATTCGAATGATGTGGACGGTCAACTCTAGCAAAATTATTGATAACAGAATGTTCCAGAGGACTTCGTGCAATCCATCCAACTGAACTATTCTGACCTTGGTATAGAAATTGGTTATAACTGGCAGGCCTCCCATCAGCAGCTTTGAAGTATTTTGATGGATCAGAATCATTATATCTGGGTGCTAAAAAAGTTATACTGCTGACTTGTTTACCTGAAGGGTTGAAGAAAGAGAGAATGGTTATAAGACAGGACTAAGATAACTGAAATACAGGTGTAGTGGAAGAATGTGAAAGCTATAAAAAAGATCAACAGAACTAGTTAAGCTCTCAGCGTGACATTACCAAGCATCACCATGCATAAAAGGAAAGACACAAGCTGTGGTCCAGCATTACCCTTGTCTTACTTTTTCCTCCCACTTTCTTGAGGGGAAAAAGCAAGTTAATTAACATGTCAGAAAGAAACTAGGGATTACAAATTTCAGTGAACAAAGTACTGAAACACAAAATACAGAGAACTATTCTGTAATATGATCTGGTAAACCAGTAGACCACAGAGAAATGAGTATGTGTTCTGGTACAGATTGGAGCCAAACACGGACTACAAAAGCCTGTGAAATAGTATATTCCAGATTTGACAGTACACATCTCATAGGCCACTGTTGGCAGTGAAAAGATAAGCTAAGTCCTAAGACCCATGAGGACGTTCATGCTGCGATCCAGTAGATTACAGCAAGGAGAATAAAAAGATGCCCAGAACCAAATAAAAGAACTGGCATGACCAACAATGTATGGATCACAGTACAGGTAAACCAATTTTCCTCCCGAAATCCACAGCGAACACATATGCTTTTACCGCCAGCTGTCTCATAGCTAACAAATTGTAACTACGAAATTAAGTATTTACTGGACCATGACAAGAACTCTGCAGCCTGTAATGTATGCTTAAAACAAACAAAGGGGTTATAAGTGAACCTTATTGTTACCTTTATTGATTGATGGCTTGTCCTCATGTGTTATTTTCGCACTTGTGTCAAAGAAATTTGAACTTGTACCTTCATCTGTGTGCTTTTCTTTGGAGTATTCTTTACTGAAACTGAAATTAGTTGTGTTTGATCTCAATATTGGTTGGTGCCACGAGTTCTCGAGGGTATGCGGAAGGCCTCTGGAAACTGATCCATTTGCTCTACCCATATAGAAGCCAGTATTTGATTCTTTCAGGTCGGTAACTTGCCGGCTTCCAAGATTATTTGTAGTCCGCAAACCTGAGGATGAACTATTATCACTGAACTTGCCCAAGCCTTCAGCACTAACTAATGTAAGCTCAGCATCATTCCGGGGTTTTGTATCTGATGCCAAACCAAGGAAATCTATGGGCTTGTTATCTGACGTGTCATCGTCATCTATATAATGATCAGCTGGAAGTTGAAGGTCAAAAGTGCCTTGTCTGCTTCTTGGAACAGCATCACTTGATAGAAATCCATTTGGAGAGGACTGCACGCTGCCTTCTCTAAGGAACTTCATGGAGGACTGGTTTGTATCATTATGCTCTCCAACAGCTTTCCTGTATGGTGTGGACACCGGAGGAACTGGCATCTGCCACATCATCTTTGCACCGTTTGGTGGCACTTGTGACGGTGAATTTGTATGTGATGCAACTGCCAAAGTTGGGTATGAATATACCTCTTTGCTTTGATCTTGTTTCATCATATCCTTCTGTATTTTGTAAACTCGGTGCAGTTCATACACCTGGATAGCGAGTGGGTTGTGAGGCTTGACAGAAAGAAAAAACAAATGATAAGAAAAAATAATTATGATATGCTGTGTTATGTTGCTTAGAATTTGGATAAACTCACCTGTTGTCTAAACACAGCTTCATGTTCAAGCATTTGATGCTTGAGTATTTCTTTGTCAAATTCTGAATAACCATTAGGTGGTTTTGTGGTGAAGCCATTGCATAACTGGCCATTTGATGTCATCTCCTCATAGTATGGAGACCACCTGCCATTTGCTTCCACGTTGAGATCCCCCGTGGCATAATATCCAGGCATATAGCTTTCCCCTTCTACTTTTGCCCCCATTCTCGTTGCAAAACTGTGCAAGAGAGTAGTGAATTAAACCCTCAACTGAATAATAATAAATAAAATAAAATAAAAATAAACCACAGAAAAGATTCTGCAATATTGGGCCTAAATGTGAAAAAAGACAAGTGTGCAGTGTTCATTGGTTCACAGAAGAAACAAAGAAATTGGAAGCTTACAAGAGAACAACTCCAAATAAATTTAGTGATGATCACTGAGTATATGGACGAAAAGACAAAGTTTCACTCAGCTGGATGTTACAACTTCATTGTGGCAGTTTGTACATTTCAATTACAAGAATGATGTCTATTTCCAATTGCAATTGAATTGCCAATTACATGGGGCACAAAACATGAACTCAAATAATGAACAGATACTACTTTTTAATTGTTAATTCTGTTGGCATCAGCACAAAAAACAATGCAGACATATTATGTAAACAGTTTGAAAATGCTCAGTGATATATTGCCATCTAAAAACGATGCTCTAATAAGCAACTAAATATGAAACTTTTGGAAGGGAGCACAAATGGCCAGCTACATTATATCAAAATGAGGCTAACAGTGGACAAAAGTCATTAAAGAATTTGGGTTTCATTGACTAATTACCAAGTTAACAAGCCTGCATTTATCAAGCCCCGATTCACATTACCCACCCCGGCATATAGCCAAGTGGATTATATGACCTTCACAGCACAGCACACCAGCAGTATGTTTGAGAGACACGCAACACAAGCAATCACAATGCGTATCTTCAGTTCCTCACTGTGTCGAGCAAAATGGATAGCTCAGCCTGCTCAACTAGACGAGCAGCTGCAAACAGTAACTTGCTGTGCTGAATGCGTTCACGAGAAATCACCTGCCCATTAAATGATTAAGACACTGCAGTGAGTAAGGTAAAAGATCTAAGAAACAAGAAGCAAGATCGAAACACACTACCCATTTCCATAATCAAGCAAACATACAGAAGATCAAACGAAACAGGACAGAAGGCCCAGACAACGAAAAAGAATATATGCATGTACAGCTGCTTGGATGTCAACTCGCGAGACAGGAGAGAACTGAAGGAGAGAAGACAAGTCAACCACCCGACAGTTGAACGCACTTGATAAATCCTAAGAACCAGTTCCCTCAACCGCCCTATCATCATTACCAAACATGGAAACCGAAAGGCTGCGAAGGTTTAGATGCAATTATCAATCAGCTTCTGCCGTCAACCGAACCCGAATTTGACACATGAGCTGATTGCAGCAGAAACCCAATTCCCAGAAAAGAAAAGAAAAAAAATCGGAACCTTGGACGGCTCAAAGAAGAAGAGAAAAAGGCAGAAAAGCTGCGTCTTTTTCACAACAACCGAGCTAGAACGCTAGCAGAAGAAACCAACCAGCGGTGGTAAAATTTTCACCTCATCGACTCTTGGCGCTGCGCTGCAGCGGATTGAGCCTGACGACCCTGAGTATGCGGCGCACGAACAGGCTAGCTGGCAGCAGCACGCCCATGGCCCCGCTACGCCCAGCAGGAGCACCCCCAACCTTGGCAGGTCGCCCCCCAAGTCGCCGGCCAAGGTGGGATTCTTGCGGGAAAAAGGAGCGAATTCGACGGGCAGGGAGCAATCGAGCTCGACGCACGAAGGAATTGCGGCGGATCCGGGATGGGGGTCGGGGAAGGAATTGGATCTGATGGGGCCAGGGGGCGGGACTGGCGGAGGAGGGGGAGGAGAGAGAGAGAGGAGGAGGAAGTGCGTACTGGTGGGTTCTTGTTCTTGTTTTGTCTGAACAAACGACTGCGTGGTTTTCTCTCTCCTTTTTTCCTCCTTTTGGGGTTTTTGGATGGTGTTGTTTGGTTATGTGCTCTGCCTCCCTCTCCCTCTCTCTTGCTTTCTCTCTCCTCTGTGGGGCGTTGCCTGCTGCTGCCTCCCCCTCTCACTCTCGCTTTCTCTCTCCTCTGAGGAAGGGAATGGAACGACCTTCTTCTAAACTACGTGCAAGGACAGGCAGATTTGTTGACATCTGGTCTTTTATTCTCTCTCCTCTGCTGATCCCTTCCTCCTCGCCCACTTTTATCCCCATCCATCTCTCGCTTTCTCCCTCTACTCCCTCCCCTCATCGGAATAAATAAATAAATCGAGATAAAATAGATAGACACTTGTTTTTCCTCCCTCCCTACCCACCTGCTGCTGTCTCCATCAGAATTTTCTTCTTCTCCGGAACTAACTATATTATCATTATTATCAGCCGTGATAACCAAGCTGTCCCATTAGTATTTATTGGAACAAAGTATCAGCAGCTGATTTTCGTGTCATGATTATTATTTCCGTGTTTCCTTTCCTTGGGTGGCCGCCGTAGAAAGACTCCTCCGTCCGTCCGGAGGGGGGGATTGTGACTCTTCATGACATGAGAGAGAGAGGAGAAGAATATGTCCGCTCCGCTCCCCTTTGCTTGCTGGTGGGAGAGAGAGAAACAACTCGATATAAAATTCATGCTGCTTCAGAGGATCACAGCACCAAACTTTCCTTTCCAGAGCTTTAAAAAATCGGCCGTCTTTACTCCTCGTGACACTTTTTTTTCTCTCCGGCTCACATGACCCCCTGCATCGTCCGTACCCCAGTTCTTCCGGCGGCTAGGTCACCGTATTACTCCTACGTACTGGTGTTGGATTTTATCTCTACATTTTATATTAAAAAATATATTTATGGTGTATCCATTATTCAATCATATAGTACAGTACTATGTTTTGATGCTTTCTCCGCGTTCCTGAATCCAGTCTCTTGTTAGTTTGCACGGGCGATTAGATGGGAAATTCAACAGGGGACTTGGAAATTCGACAGGGGACTTGGTCTTGGGCTCCTGTTTTAGTAGGTTGCAGCAACAAAATGTTTGGTTGTTTATTTTATTTATTTATTTATTGTATTCTAGAAGAGAAATGATGGGTTTGTTACTTTGTTGTGATGGAGTCTGCAAATCCCGCAACAAATGAAAATGATGGCAGGTGAGGTAGCACCAGCTTGACAAGATCTTAGGCTACGCGTACCGCCCAGTGTATAGTATCGCCAGGCGACATCACGGGTTGTTAACTGAGCTAATATGAGGTTATCAAGGTTATATACGTGTGCTCTTCCATGTCAGCATGTGGTTTCGCAAAATGAAGATCAATGAACAGTGAACTTGAGCACATCAGCAATTGATTCAGCACATTGAAATTGAAAAGAAGAAGAGAGAGAGAGAGAGAGGGAGATAATAAAGCACGGTAATAAAGTGGGGTTGGAGAAAACAATCAATCAACTTGTACGTACTCCTATTCGCTGCCGTTCTCTCTCTCCCTCTTTTGATCGATCCAATGGTTGCGGCCGCAGATGCCCCCAAAGGCCTGGGCGCGGGGCCCACCCTGGCGCTGAGGCTGAGACTGAGACACAGAGAGAGTGAGGCCGCGGGGAAAGTACCGCAGCCAGCTCGGCTGCTCGGGTCGGGTGTGTGCGAGTCACAGTACTACTCCTATGCAGGAGTAGTTACTGCTAGATGCGATGTCGATGCGCGCGGCACGGTTTGGTTCCATCCGGGTAACCTGGCCCTGACATGTGGGCCCCGCGCACGCCCTTTTGCTAGGATCACGAGGAGCAGCAGCAGCCTGATGACAGCGTGTAGTATAGGAGTTTATATTCCCGTAATGCCGCACGACTATTGGTGCGCTGCAACTAATCAACTCACAGAATCCTCCTCCTAGTGTTAATCAGAGAAGATACTACACTACTCCCAGTGTAGTAATCTGGGCCGTCCATCCGGGCGCGGGGTCGCGACTGACCCTTGTGTCGGGTACTCGGGTTTTCAACCTTGGATTCCGCGAGTACGAAGGAGCAGCAGAGGAGAGGAGAGGAGAGGGCGAATCCCAAATCCTCCCTCCGCCGCCGTCCCGTTCCCGTCTGTTTGCGTGTGCCCCTCCCATTCCCATGCGGCCATGCCCATCCGTCCGACGGCCGTGGGCTGGCTGGCGCGGGCGGCAGTCCAAAGGGGTCCGTCCGTCCCAATCCCCAGACGGCCCAGACCCCAAGCGCGCGATCTCGGTTCGGTTGGAAACTAATAATGGCGCCGGTCCCAGGGGCCAGTGGACAACGGTACGTGCTACCGTATGCTTGGAGACCAAGGGACGTCACTCGCATTCATAGGCTCACCAGGAAACCGCGAGAAGGAATAAAGGCGGCCCGCACGTACTCCTACTCCTACTACTACTGCATCATCTGGGCTTAATCAGATCAGACCGTTACATTAACCCATGCTGGATTGCAACGTGTGACCACACGGCGGCAACGGAAGGGATATTTTTGTGAGTTCAGTCCGTCAGTCTCACAGCTTCTTCTTCGGTTTCCATGTGTAGCAGTTTACGAGTGAGACATTAGCAGAAACCGTAACTCGCCGCTTTAGATATTTTTTTTGTGTAGTGTGGTGGTAGTAGGTGGAGGAAAGGTGTGGCCAAGCAAAAGCAGAAATGCAGGATTGCCAGATTAGGAATTCACGTGAAATTCCTGCCAGGCAAAAGGCACCGACACAAATTCCAATTGCTCGCGACTAGCAACAACCTCTTTGCGTTGCGTTGCATGGAGACGATGATACCCACAAATGTTGTTGTCCGAAGATGTTGGTTTGCAGTGACGACGGGGAATACGTGCATTGATGTATGTTGGCATATTTCTGGACAGTTAGGCTGTCAAACACTCAAGCGCATGTGCCTACGTACTACAGATTAAAAGATGACGTGCTTCAATAGCAGGACCACGCAAGGTACTAGTAGTATAACTGTACAAGTTTACATAATTGGTCAACGTCTGATATACGGTGATTACACATCAAGGCCTAACAAAAATATTAACCATGCCATTTCGATGGTCGTCCGGCTTGGGAAAATAGGTCCACCCGTCCCGTTACTTCGTTTGCTAGTAGGTTTTTGTTATAAAAAAAAACTACCTATATTCAGAACCGAGGGTGGTTTTTGTGAGCTGGGCAGCAGCATCAGTCATGTCTTCGCCCATGTGTAGACATGCTACTTTTGCTCTTCCACTGCTTTAAACAAATAAGCACGCGCGCCATGAAAAGTAATTGGGCGTGCTCATTTATAAAAACAAAGACATAAGTAAGCACGTACACATTCACATATGCGTACTCATGTTTCCCAAATAGTTACTCAATTCTCTTGTCCGGGTCCCAAATAAATTAACTTCTAGAATTATCCTAAATCAAGTTATTTTAAACTTGACTACTTTATGTGAAGAATAACAATACCTACAACACTAAATTACTACATTATGGTTGATACTGTTTTCTATGGAAGCGAGCACGAGACGGGTTGGTCAGGCTGCTCGCATTGCACCCTGCTGGCCAGGGTTTGAGTCCCCTCGGGGCCGAATTTGTTGGCCAGAGGTACGCACTTATGTGCGCGTTGAAAAAAATTCACTCGTCTGTCCCACGCCAAAGCACAGGTCTAAGGTCAGTTCAGTTTCACGTGAGTTGTGGTGCCGTTGTGTATGGGTGGGGCGGGGGTTCGGAGATTTTCTCTTTAGAAGCTGATTTATTGTATACATGGGAGGGAGCATTTGCAAATTGATTCAAACCGGCAAATTACTGCATCGAACTGTCGATTCGACAAGGTTACAGTAACACACGCAGCTCGGCCTACCACTCCACTACCAGCAGGGGACAGACATGCATACAGTATGTAAAAGAGGACAGAGCAGCGGCCACATTATTAACAACAGAAAGCAAGAAAACGGAAAGAACCATCCCCCCATAGATCTCCACTCCGGCACCTGCACGCAGCACGGCCGGACCGGAGTCTCCTACAACTAGTGCATGCAGTTTCACGCTTTGCTGTGCAAGCTACCAAGCGTCCATGCCTTGCCCTGTAGTAGGCTCCTGCACTGCGCTATGGCTCGTCTCGCCCTGCCTCCCGGTGCCCGTACTCACACACACACACAGCAGCGCCAAGAGGACGAGTGGACGACTGGACGAGGAGCTCCGCTCCGCTCCGCATTGATGGCCAGGGCATGGCCACCGCCCACCGCAGCCGCAGGGCAGGAAAGCTCGGCTCCTCCAGCCATGGTCCCTGCGCGTGGGGCCCACGGGCAGCGATGTCTGTGTGTACAGTATATGTGCGCGCGTGTCGCAGGAGACGTCCGCGTCTGCTGCCCGGGCTGGCTGGCAGCGGCAGTGGCGCGCCGCTCCACTGTGAAAGCAACCAACTCGTCTGGTGCCTGGCTTGCAGGCAAGTGGAGCTGGCCCGCGGCCCGCCCAGACGTTGCTGCCCACTTGTTGTTGTGCTTGGTGGACATCAGACCTGCTGCTGGCTGTACGTACGCGCATGCATGGTGGCTGGCTCGTAGGTTTGGATGGAGGCATGGAGCGCCCCAGCTGCTTTGCGTAGATCGTGCTCTTTGTCCGCTTGCATTGCATCGCGGTGGCTGGGTGAGCTATAAAGTCGAGTATTCCTATCTCGGTGATACTGTATACCGATACGAACAGTAGAGTTTCTTTCCTTTTTTTTCATTCATCTGTGATATATACCAGTACTTCTGGGTAGTATGCTTCACCTGCGCGACGTTCCAGTGTTCCACGCCGTCGTTTCCCGTCGGCCACACGGGATCCTCCCCCTCCTCCTGCCACTGCCATGAGATTTTCTGGGCCTTCGCGGGGTTTGCTTCTCCGCCTCATATCGATCTCCTCAGTTTCGAATCGGCTGCCCGCCGCCGCGTGCTCGTGGGCTCGTTGCCTGCCGGCTGGCTCATCGCGTCGACGCGGCCCACGTGACCCGCGAGGGGGGTGGGGACTGGGGGGGGGGGGGGGGGGGAGGCCGGCCGGGAACGCGTCTCGTGTTTGCTTCCGTTTCACGTTGGCAGCGTTGCGGATCCCAGTGGACGTGGAATCTCACACCGAAAAAAGAAGAAAAAACCCAGCGCGGGGAGTCGTCGATCGGCACGCTGGTGACGGCGATACGGTCGCGCGGGGATCTTCTGTGGCGCGCCGACGTTGCTATCACGTGTGAGGTGAGTGGGTTGGTCTGCACCGGGGTTGCCACATACCGTGTCCGTGTGTGCGTGCGCGTCCCTTTCCCACATCGTACGTGATACGACGCTGATGACGCGATCGACCGCACTGGCCCATGCATCCTTTTGACTCGGGTAACTAACGCCGATCTGTAGCGTACCAGTTCAATGCACTTGTTAGGTCGGTCGGGGGTTGGACGGAACAAACAACACAAAGTTGACCTGTGGCATCCGATGTTACGGCACGTTAAGTTTCCATGTTACTCCACTCTACTCCCTCGTTCGTCTGCACTCGCCCCCTAGTACCACAACACAAGTGCATGGCCGACACTCGCACTGGAAGGAGCCCATTGTTTTGTTAAATATCGTTGACTTGGTCACCGATCAAAGCATTTTGTTTTCATGGGAGTATACTACAGCTACAAACAGACTGAGAGATAAGTAAATAAATATCGCTGGCTGCAGTACTCCGTACTAGTAGATCAATTGGTTTTGATTGTATTTCTTTTTTACTTTCACGAAGGTGAAGGTGACAAGCAGCATAAGCGCAGATTTGGTAGTGCAATGAAAGGAAAGCGGTGCAAGCAATCGTTGGAGGCCCACTTACGCGGCCTTGCCGCCCGCGGCGGCCGGCGTCGAATCATTTCTACCCCTGCGCGGCTACGACGTGGTGGTCATTGGTGTTGGTTGGTTGGATCAAGAGGCTCCAACAGATCTAGGGTTCATGTGGATGCTTTATCCTTTGGCTGTGTTTAGTTGGTGAAAAAAGATGAAAAGTTAGTAGAAAAAATCTTATAGCACTTTTCGTTTGTATTTGGTAATTAGTGTTCAATCATGGACTAATTAGGTTTAAAAGATACATTTCGTAAAGTTAAAATAAACTGTGTAATTAGTTTTTGATTTCGTCTACATTTAGTACTCCATACATATACCGTAAGTTTGATGTGACGGAGAATCTTCTTTTTACATAGTACCAAAGTTTAGGAAGTTTAGGGCAACTAAACACAACCTTTAATGGGGAGGGAGAGGAAAGGGAGCGCCTCACCTCTGATGAATCCATCGATCCTCTCACGGAGTAGTCTGATTCTGACGGGGAGGGAGAGGAAAGGCGAGTACCGAGTGATGAGCATCTGGTTTGAGTACTAGCTTTATCCTTTGCCTTTCCATGACGCGTACGTACGAGCCGACGCTTGTCGCCAGCACGCGTCTCCTGGATTGATTGGGGGCAAGAATTGTTCACGCCCGTACCGTACATACACTAGTCTGCTGCTGCTCTGAAACAGAACTGAATAGAACAGCCTCTTTGGCGGAATTAATGGTAACCAACTACCTGTTCAGATAGGACACAATTCATAGCTTCACCCTACGTATATTCGCGGGCTGTCGTTAAACAAACAAACACCCAGAGCACCAGAATGATTTGTAGGTTGTGTTTAGTTCCCCAGGATTCCATCCAAAATTTCAAAACTTTATAAGATTCTCCATCACATCGAATTCTTATTCCCCGTCATATTAAAATATCGACACATATATGAAGTACTAAATATAGATGAAATAAAAAACTAATTGCACAGTTTTGTTGTACTTTACGAAACGAATATTTTAAGTCAAATTAATTAATATTTAGACAATTATTACCAAATAAAAACAAAATTGCTACAGTGTAACATGACAAGTGCTACAAGATTTTTTCACTCTATTTCCATCATCTAAACACAGCCTAGTATGTATAGACAAATAGTGAAACGGATGGATCACACTCGACGCTTATCAAATGCGTGCATGTAGATGTAGTAGGCCACGACGAGGAAAGTGTATCTATCATCTAACAGTACGGAGTAATCTGCCGACGCCTGACGCAATGGATCACGAGATTTTTCTGAGGAAAAAGTAGGCTTCACGTAGCCTCGCGTGGGGGGCCCGCCTGCCTGATTAGAACTGGCAAATTTAGGTTACGTATTAATTCCCCTCTGCTGGTGTCCCTGTCCGGCCGCACAGGGGGCCCAGAACCTGACAGACTGCTACCGCGGTGGACCGGTGGCGATCGGGCCGCTCGGCTTGCCCCTGGGTCAAAGAACTGGTCGATTCAGGGCAGGGCCGCGCAGGCCCGCAGGCGCAGTCTCGAACAGTCAAGTCCCCTGTGCCGTGCGTCTGGCTGGCTGCGGCCCAGTGTCAGGCGCTCAGGCGCAGAGCGCAGAGGCAGGCCTGGCCAAAGCTGACTCGCCCGATCACACCAAATAATTTTGCAGTTTTGGTCGTACGCAGCTCGATATTCTCGGCTTTATTTATAGCGAAGAGTATTTGCACTGAACCAGATGACATGACTGATGAGAGAGAAGATTATACTACTGTACTAGATAAAGATTACTGCTCCATCCAGCTCAAAATCCTCAACGTCTAGTAACGCCTATTGGTCCGAACTCAATCAAATGCTGAAACACACACTCCTCTCGGTATCGCTCGTAGAATTTTGAAGAGTTCAATTCAAACTCCTACTAGATCCAACCCAGTGTCCACAAGAGTACAAGACAAGACTTCGCTAGCTGACACAAACCCACTTGAGGTTGAGGCTGCACGTGGTGGTTCGCCCTCGGATCCAACGGATGTCCTTCTGCCCACGAGAGCCGGCATCCAATCCAGCACCACACTAGGAGCAGGCATCTAATCCGGCCGGTAGTGACCCCTCCATGCGAGAAAGAAACCTCGCGCGCTTAAGAGTTAAGATAAGCACGAGGGCACTCGCCGGCCGGCATAGACCATCGCGTCTTGCCATAACAAGCGATCAACCAAACGAACAGAAAGCTTTGACGTGATTGCGGCGCTTTACCATATCTTCTTCCGCACAAGAGAGAGAACAAGTAGTCCAAATAATAATTCAATTAGCGGATAATAACATTTATAGATTTATTTAAATAAAGTTATTATAAAAGAATATTCTATAACTAATACTCATCTTATGTTAATACTTTTTTTTATTTAAATTTAATCGAAGTTTAAATGGTTTAATTTTATAATAAAACAAGAATTGCATTCTCGAGCGACCAAGGGAGCAGAACTAGCGGAGCGGCCCATGCTGCTTTCACGGCTGCAAAAAACTGTATCCGGCTCCGGGCTTGACGGGCGCGGTCACTGATTTTTCTCTCATTTTGCTGGATGACACTGGCAGGCCCGGCCTTGGGGGTTCGAGCTGTGCCTGAGCACTGGGCCCTCGACGGCAAGGGGCCCAATCCCACATATCTACGCTGTAGGAGCAGGAGCTCATAGAAAAGCGAGAGCCCATGAGGCCAAGAGAAGGAGAGGCAATCACGTGAAACTTTGACGTGTCCGTCTATTTGGCTTCTGCGTTTTACATGTCGTCGCGCGGCTGCTAGCGGTTTCTTCCCGCTACCGCTGCGACCTGTCAGCCAAAGCCTATGGCCCTACGCATCGTGTTCGCGCCATTGTCGATCGTTCGTTCGTGCGCCCAGCATCTAAGTCGTGGCAGGAGCGTGGCCGGCGGCCGGCGGCACCCCCCCCCCCTCTTCTCCGTCCAATTGCTCCCAATTGATGGCACTTAGGTACCTATAATTGCTCCCCTTTGATTGATGATTGATGTATACCAAGTATATATGTTTAATCCTGATTTAATTTCCTATTACCCAAATCTTTTTTTTCTTTGCATACAGGGATTTAGGAATCCTTACCCAGTTAAGGTGTAGCTAGGGCAGTGAATAATCATTTAATCTGATTTTCAACTTGGTAAGAATTCAGGGATTCAGGAATCCTTACAGGGGTTAATTGAATCTCATATGACATAATTTTTGTACATTATGTACTAAATAATTTCTAAATTTACAGTGAACTCACTATTTAAGGTTGCATAGTAAATGTTAGAAGAAAAAATTAAGATAAAATATATGACTTGCATAATGAAAATGTTTTTTAACATAACATTATTATACTATTTAAGTTGTATTAAAGAGCCCATGTTTGCAGCTCCGCTCCACCTCTAAATTGACAGGACCGAACCTGGACACTGGGCCACTGGGGGACGGCGATCGTACTTTTTGCCTGCAGCTTTTTCGTGGCCTACTAGTACTACTGTGGCTGACAACTGTTTAATGGTCGAGAGGATTCTGACGCAGCGCTGCTGGTGTTGGTACTTGGTACGGGGAGGAATCACAAGGACAGATCGCGGAGCATTTAGGGCCTGTTTGGTTGGAGGTCTGGTGACTTGCCTGATAAAATATGTTGCCTGAGAGTTGTCTGGAATTTTGATGAAATTTGTCTCATGAGGCAAGTAGGAAGATGATCTGTTTGGTTGGAAACCGGTGCCTGAAAAGTTTAATAGATATAGTATATTTATTTCTTATGTATACAACTAATATGGCTATAATAATGCACATCATAATAATATACTTTGAATATATAAATCAATATTTTTTATGTATAAATAATATACATAAAATATAATTATTGTAATATTTTATTTATTAACCATTTATGCAGATAACAACAAAACTCAAACGAAGTCATATCTATTGTAACTTTAATACTATTTGAGTAATATACACCATTATAATATAAATCAATAAAATAAAATAATATAAATTAATACATTTAAATTAATAGATAAAAATATAAATAATTTCAATATATTATTAATTAACAATGCACACACATATAATTAATTAAGGAATGGGTTGATGGAAATGACAAGACGTTTAGGTCACATGCTGTTGAACTGATTTATTAAAAAGAACAAAAAAAAAAGTAAACAAAAGAGTGTTTCGGAATGCAATCGGCAAGAAAAAAAAAAAGAAAGCCAACCAGTACTGAGGATCTCCCAGACAACCACCGTCCAGCAGCCAGGCGCTCGTTTTCACTCGCCTGAGTGACTCCACAGTTGCCTGGTCCAGGCACATACTCAGGGCTCCAACCAAACATATACCAGGCAAGGTTCAGGAATGTGTCCGTCCAGGCAAAATTGGTCCAAGGTAGCAACCAAACAAGCCTTTACTATGTCTCGTCCTCGTGGGCTTGTATACAGCAGCCGAGGGCCGTGCTCTGGACTCGAATACGATGTACCTCAGAGGCCCGTTGTGTTTTAGGTTTGGTAGTCAGCCCATGAAGCCCAAAGGCTCGTTGGGTTTGGCATGGAAGAACGAGATGGCCGAGTGGTCTGCTAGGTCCGAAATGTTCCTTTTTTTTTATAGAAAAAGTCTACTTTTGGTCCTCTAATTTTCGCAAAAGTTCATTTTTCGTCCCTCAACTCCAAAACCGGATAAAACAGATCCCTCAATTTTTGAAACAGCGCAGATTTCGTCCCTTGGTTGTTTTTGTCCGGCGGATTTGCTACAGTAACCACGTGTTGCTACGGTAATCATGGTTTCATTTTTTTCCCTTTTCTTATTTATTTCGTCTAAATCTTTAAAAAATCATAGTAAATCAGAGAAAATTTATAAAATAGAAAATCCAATTTTTTGGACTCCATATTAGTAGAGATACACAGTGAATATATAATATGATATGCTTTAAATATAAAACTAATAGTATGCTTTAAATATAAAAATAATAGTATGCTTTAAATATAAAAATAATACTATACTAAAACATATCATATTATATATTCACTGTGTAGCTCAACTAATGTGGAGTCCAACAAAATTGGATTTTCTATTTTATAAATTTTCTGTGATTTACTATGATTTTCCAAAGAGTCAGCCGAAATAAATAATAAAAGTGAAAAAACGAAACCACAGTTTCTGTAGCAAACCCGTGATTACTGTAGCAACCCCGCGGTTACTGTAGCAAATCCGTCTTACAAAACAGCCGAGGGACGAAATCTGCGCTGTTTCAAAAGTTGAGGGACCTGTTTTATCCGGTTTTGAAGTTGAGGGACAAAAAGTGAACTTTCACGAAAGTTGGAGATCCAAAAGTAAGCTTTTTTCCTTTTTTTTTAGCACAGTCCGAAATGTTCTTGATCTGTAGCCCAAACCAAAGCCCAGCACCTCAAACGGGAGATGACAACAGGGAGCAGAGAAGAAAAAAGAAAAGAAAGAAAGGTTGCAAAAGTGTTGCGGGAGCGGGACTGCACGCGATTGGCATTTTTTTAGGCTTCTCACAGGTTCCAGCAAATCTGTCTCTGCAAAAGGTACACAATTTGGCATAAAGATTGCCCAAGCACTTAGATTTTTTATTAACAAGAAGCAGAAAGCCTAACGGTTTCAACGATCTAATAGGTCGAAGCAGCGAGCTCTATAACAAAATGGTACTCTCTCTGTTTTTTTATAATATTATTAGTTTTATCTTAAACCACAATTTGTATTTTTAACTATCAGCTTTAAAAATTAGATTAATGATGTAAGATTTATATTTTAGATTTATTTTTAATACATAATTCATACGTGAATCTGCAAGGATTTGCCCGGTCATTCCATGTATGTCGTGAAATGACGGAGGGGGAAATGCCGCTGGGGCACGAGCCGCATCGCATGACGAAGCTCGATGCCAACCAAATCCCACACTTAGACAGTCCTGGACATAATTGACCGACGAACCAAACTAACTGAGACAGAAACCATCAATAATTTGGTCTCCAGTCTATACTTGCCTAACTTTTTAAGGGTAGGTCAAGCAACTGATCTACCCTTAAAAAGTCAGGCAAGTATAGACTTAGATAACTGAACTAACCAATGTTATTACTGATGTACTTCCTCTTTTCTAAATTACAAGAATAATAAAAAGTTAAAGCATCTTAAATTTGACCAATAAATATAGAGAAAATTTTAAAGATTTATGACATGAAATAGTCGTACTATAAAAATATAATTGATAAAGACTTTAATGGTACTTAGTTAATATCATAAGTGTTATTATATTATCATATTAGTTTAGTTAAACTTGAGATAATTTGACTCTCTAAGATTCTTGAAATGTCTTATAATTTGGAACGGAGGAAGTAGTATCAATCTAGTCGATTTGGCTCTTATGGCTTTGTTTTGTTTAATCTATATGTTTGTATTGTCATTTTTGTCTTGAAATAGAAAAAAATCTTGAATTTTGCTATGAATTATGCTAGTGGTGGTGTTTTTTTTTTACTCTGGTTACTGATACTGAAATAATGACCGAGATTATGCTTCTGGTTAGTGATACTTATACTGAAATAATGACCGAAGATCCGATCGGTACGGTTCGGCAGACCAAACGCCCACTCTCTACTCACGCTGACAAGCGTCTCCCATGTGCCCCGAGCCGAGCGGACGGCCGCGATGAAACCTGCGCGGTAGCGGTACACCGCCGGGGCGGTGGGCGCCCCCATGTGCCCCGCGCCCGGCGCCCCCACTGCAATTGGCCCCAGCTCACTCGCAAGTCCGCATCCCATCGCATCACGCGTTCCTCCCCGCTCAGCCCACTAGTCACTACCGTGTTCAAACTAGCCACGCGAACGCCACCACCGCGCTCTGGTCGCTTCGCTTGGTTCGGTCGACTGCTCCGGCGGTCCGGCCATTGCTGTTCTTCGCAGAGTAGGAGGAGGCAGCAGCAGCAGGAGCAGAGGGGAAGGGGTGATGGGGCGGCGGACGAGCGTGGCGACGGCGGCGGCGGCGGCGCTGCTGGTGCTGGCGGCGTGCGCGGCGCTGCCGGCGAGGACGGCGGCGAACAAGATCAGCATCAACTGGAAGCCCAACGTCAACTACACCGACTGGCTGAAGCAGCACAGCCCCTTCTACAAGGACGACTGGCTGGGTAAGCCGCCCACGCATTGGCCTTCCTTTCTTGGCCACCTCTTCTTCTTCTCTCTTCTCCGCGCCGCCTCCTCCTCCTCCTCTTCCCAGATCTGAGCTTCTGACCCCCGGGGCACGCAGTGTTCTACTACACGGCGGGGCAGGCGGACGTGGTGCAGGTGGACGAGGTCGGGTACAACAAGTGCGACGCCACCAACGCCATCTACAACTACAGCAAGGGCCGCACCTTCGCGTTCCAGCTCAACGAGACCAAGACCTACTACTTCATCTGCAGCTACGGCTACTGCTTCGGCGGGATGCGCCTCGCCATCAAGACCGAGAAGCTGCCGCCCCCGTCCCCGCCGCCCTCCGCCAGCGACCGCTCCGCCGCCTTCGCCAGCTCCCACGCGCCCGTCATCTACGCCGCCGTCGCCGTGCTCGCCGCGCTCCTCAGGATGGTCTAGCCGCCGGCGCCGGCGCCTTCGTGGTTCGAATTGGGACTCCTTTTTGCTCGTTTCGTTCCTCCTCTCTCTCTTTTCCGTAGTTTGCTTGCCTGGGCTCCTCTGAAGAGGAGCTGCTGCAGTTGCTGCGGAGTGGTGTTGTGTTGGGTTGAAAAAGTGGTGTGGATCTGCTGAAGCGATTGATTGAGCTGAGATTGATTTTTTTTCTAAGTGTGAAGAACTGTAGCAGTCTAGCTGAATTAAGTAACTTTACCCTTTTCATCGTGGTGATTTGTTGGAGGTTAAAAGAACCTCCTTTCACTTTTCGGTTCCCTTTTCTGATCCGTGCAACACTGGATTGAGGATTCTGGTCGCTGCCCCTAGCGCTGAAAATGAAAACGCTCATAAGCGACGTGGCTTTTCAGGGATTCCGGATTTCCGGTTGGTTCAAATTTCAGTAATGTTAACAGGGGAGGACTGTCTTAGGCTTTATTCGCTTAAATTACTTTCAGTTTATTTTTTTCTCATAGAATATTATTTAATCACCCGATCTATAGACCAGCCGAACAGAGTCTTACATAGACTATAAAACAAAATTCTTTTCTCTGGAAAAACCGTAACGTTAACACAAGTATTATACTAGTCTATCTAAAAAGAGCGATCTTGGTAATGGGATCTTTCGTTTCCGCTTATTTTTTTTAGCTCTGACTGCTGCATTAGCCAGAAACCTCTCAATGAGCGGAGCACTCGGTAGCCTGACTGCTTGAGTGTCTGTGTCTGGATGGTCAAAGAACGTTCCGATGGCAATTGTATTTTTCGCCTCTTTGGCTTAACTAGATAATCGTGTCTTGGCTGGTAGAAAAACTGACTGATTGAATAATATTATACGAAAAAATAGACTAATTAAATAATATTTTGTGAGAGAGAATAAGATAAAATATGTTGAAAGTGACTAAAATAAACGTATTTAAATAAAACAGCATCAGCCATCATATTAGCCGAACGGATCGTGATTAACCATACTGCTGAGCAAAGCCATGCACATATCTGCTGGCAAAGGACCGGGGGGAGTCGATGCATCTGCGTGTGCTTATGTATTGCCGTTGACCCATTTCGATGAGGAAAACATCTCCAGCGTCATATCGCGGTTCCTACGCCTATGCCCTAGTAGTATGCGCTAGCAGCAAACCTGGCCCTAGTAGGAGTGTGCGGTATGCGTATGGCGCGGCGGGTTATCGCCCGGTTCCTATGCCAGTACTATGCCTATGGTTGACCCGTTGAGAAAAAAGATCACCCACTTCCAGCCAGGGTTTTCAAAACCGTTCGGTTACCACGGTAACCGCTCGGTTACCGACAAACCGGTCGGGACCGGTTCGGTTTCGGTACCGGTTTGAATTCAAATTTCAAATTTGATTTTTTTTAAAAAAATTTTTTGAAAAAATTCCTAAAAATAGTTCACGATTTATAGAGTCCAATGGTGTAAAATTTTTTTAAATTGGAGTTCGTTTGCTATTTTTTTGAACGTGTTTAAGTTTAAAAAAAAAAGAAAAAGACCGTGAGGCCCGTTAAGGGACCACGCGGCCCAATCGCTCCTGCCGCCTCCTGTTTAAAGAGCTGTCGGGGGGGGGGGGGGGGGGGATCCCGGCCGCCCCCCGAACCCTATCCGCCCCGTAGCCGCTCCCACCCGCCCGCGCGCCGCCCTGGACCGCCGCCGAGCCTCGGTAACCGCTCGGTCGGGGTCGGTTACCGAGGTTTTTGGTCGGTTACCGACCGTGCGCCTACCGAGCCCTCCCCCGGCGGTTACCGTTCGGTTGCGTCGGTTACCGACGGTTGCGTTCGGTAACCGCTCGGTTGGTCGGTAAATCTTTTTTTTTTTCATTTCTTTTCATTTGTAGTTGCTTTAGTTGTAGGATTTAGTTCTAAGATGTAGTATTGATGGAGTATATGATATAGAAAATATTTATTGTAAGATTTAGGTAGGATTTGACTTAGGATTAGATTTATTTGGTACACCGTGCCAGTGACATATAGTACGCAAGTGATGCGAGACCTGGAACAATGTGCATTCGACTGGCTACCAAGCTGCCTCCGTAGGCACAAAGGACAACTCTTTTGACAAAATATGTAGTGCAAACCACCTATTAGATGGAGACATGGAAACCACCAATTAAAAACTTACTTCGGTTGCTCAAAATATATAAAATTTGATGGATTCATAGTGCGTACAAATATGTACTTAAGTGCAAAAGCTGAGATGAAAACTCACTACTGCAAAATTCATACAAAATGGCAAATTTCATATGCGTGTGCACTGAAATTTTTGTCCTCTAGTGCACATTCATATAAACTTTACCATTTTTGTATGAATTTTACTAGTTTGAATTTGTATCTCAACTTTTATACGTGAGTACATATTTGTATATACTATGTATGTATCGAATTTCAGAATATGTAGTGCAAACCAAAATATGTTTTCTAATTAGTTTCATGTTTCCACCTAGTAGTAGTAGGTGGTAGTTTACGCTATAATTTTTGCCACATGTACATATTTATCCTTCAGTGATGAAAGTAGGACTATTCCATCTAGGTCTCTTACACTTATGTGCAAACTATTTGTACTGGTACTATACCATAATGCATGTGAAATTAGTTAACACATATACAACGTTAGCTGCTAAGGGTAGTCTCAACCCAAAAGTATGAGATAGTTTTTATACTTGCCAAGTCATATAAACAATACACATAGAAACAATACTTTTAACATGTCTTTTTTTTAAAAAAGTTGCCCAATCACATGTCTTTTTCTCCTAATTTTAAACTATTAGAGCTCTCCGTATCTTAGCTCCCGTGTAGGTATCGTTTTCTATCTAAGAAACTATTTTCTCTCTCTCCCTCCCTTAATTTGAATGCAACATCGTTATTTTATGGGGTTGGTCATTTGTATCACACTATTTTACATCCTAAGTCCTAGATAAACCTAAACCAAATAAATATTGTAGGGTTGGCCATTTGTATCACACTATTTTACATGAATTGTGTGTTCTATTTATATCATTATGCACAAAGGTCATGAAAAAAATTTGATTTTTTCAAGAAAAAAAAATAAAAAAGACACCCGGCGGTTTGGACCGGTTACCGTTCAAACCGGTCGGTAACCGGCCCTAACCGACCGATTACCGGTATAAAACCGTTTGCACTGCGGGGTTTGAATTCAAAATTCAAACCATTCGGTTTGGACCGGTAACCGGTCAAATCGGTCGGTAACCGCCCGACCGGTCCCCGACGGTTACCGGTTCCGAAACGGTAAGGTAAACCCTGCCTCCAGCGGCACACACATCGCGGTTCCTATGCCTGTAGTATGCGTTAGCAAACCTTGGCTTGGCTGGAGGACGGCATCCGTATGGCGCGCGCGGTGGCTCCTTGCCCGGGTTGCACTCATCCGCAGGAGCAGCCAGGTTTCGCGCATGGATCGCTGATCCCAGTCATCAGGCTTCCGCCGTGCAGACAACGCTTTGGTGTTGCGCGCGCGGGTCAGCACAGGCTTTAAAAAAAGCCCGAATCGATGCTGCTTTCTT
>CM039124.1:54174568-54344483 GCA_022036555.1 Microstegium vimineum
GACTTCACTTCCACCACGACCCGGAGCGCCAAAAGGACGGGAAGGCCATGCCAGCACAGTGCTCGATGTCCCTCCGCTTGCGCCTCTGGCCTGCGATCAGGAGGAGGCACGAGCGACTCCGACACGCTCATCGTCATGCGGATTCCGAGACGCCGAATGCCATTTCCCCGGCCCCGACTGGCGACACAGTCCCTCTCCGTAGGGGCCTGTTTGACCCATGCTTGTGGGCCGAGGGCGGGCGCCCCTCTGAGCGGGACTTTGGCTCTGCCATATCGCCGTCCCCGGAGGCTCCCGTGGCCTCTCCGCACTCGACCCCGCCACCACCGTGTGACCCGTTCCCGTACGGGCTCCACAACAGCGCAAAACTCTGCTCTGCCCTCGCAGGTTTGCAGATACAGACATGTAGCGGGTCTCCCGGGACTCCGTCACGTGCGACTATCAACCCCGTCACCACCCCTTCACCGGGCGAGCCAAGACTACCCCGGACATGGGGCACGTTACGGCGGCGCCTGGCGGAGGAGCGCAGGGGGTCCTTCCCCCACTTCTACCACGCCGACCCCGACTCGGACTCTCCCGACGAGAGTTACGATTCCACCCGGGAATGCTTCCACCTCGACGAGCAGGCCGACCCCCAGGACGACGTCGACGACACCGCGGCCACAGAAGAAGGAGGAGGGGGCAACGCAACACCAGCACGAGATGCCAACCCCCCGAGTCCTGATAGAGCCGATCCACTCCCAGACGTCTAGATCACGCAAGTCCGAGAGCTTCTCAGCAAGCTCGAGGAGGAGCGCCTGTGACTTCAGCAACTCGAGCATGCCCTCGAGCGGGATCGAGGGCGCCCGCAGGGGGAGGAGCTCGCGAGCGAGCCCGGGAAGTCCACCGGCAAATCATCGAGGAGGGGGAGAACGAACCCCGAGTCTTCAACTGCGCCAGCCAGAATGTCATAGCGGCCGCAATGCTGCTCCGCGACATGCCGGCGCCATCGACCCTCCAAGCACGGCGTATCAGGGACGAAATCCAGGGGCTTCTCCAAACTGCGGCCGTGCAGCAGGCGGAAAGCTCAGCCTCGAGGCGTCGAGTGGCTGCCTCCGAGCGACAGGAAGTACCCCATCAACAGAATCGAGAGGTATCCGTCCACCAGGACAAAGCGCCCCAGGGCCAAGTCGAGCGACGACCTGTTCGGGAACGCCTCGTCGACGATCGACCCCCTCGGGTGAACAATTGATGCCGGTATGGCGACGCCGAGGCTTGAGGCTACATCGCTCACCGAGGTGGGCGCTACGACAGCGACGAAGACCGATGTCGGTCTCCGGAGCCGCCGGGGCCCCGAGTCTTCGGCAAAACCATCTGGCGGACCCCCTTGCCCGTCCGTTTCCGTCCACCCACCAGCCTGGTCAAGTATAACGACGAAACCAAGCCAGAGCTCTGGCTTGTCGACTTCCGGCTGGCGTGTCAGCTAGGATGAGCCGACAATGATCACGTCATCATTCGGCAACTCCCACTGTTCCTCTCTGATACCGCTCGCAGATGGCTCGAGGAGCTGCCCCTGGACTTGATCCAAGACTGGCCCGACCTGGTCCGGATCTTCGAGGGCAACTTCAAAGGCACCTACGAGCGGCCGGGCAACCCCTGGGACCTCCGCAGCTGCAAGCAGAAGCCAGGGGAGACCCTCCGCACCTTCACCCGCCGATTCTCGAGGCAACGTACCGCACTAACCCACATCTCCGACCACGAGGTCTTTACGGCATTCATCGCCAACTACGCAGCTCATGGACATCATCGCCAACTACGCAGCTGGCGAAGAGGCCGTCAGCGCGTTCTTCCAGATACCTCCAGAGAAGGGGAAGGGCAAGGCGGATGAGCTCGGGGGCTTGGACAACGAGCCCAAGAAGAACAATGGGCCCAGAAGGAACAACAACGGCAATGGCGGCAGGAAGAAGAAGAAGAAGAACCAACCGGGCCGACGCAACGTCGAGCCCGACAACGAGCCCGACGACCTTGTCACTGCGGCAGACAAGAAGAGGCCTCGAGGGCCCCCTCTCGATGGGGGCGTCTTCGATAAGATGCTGAATGAGCCTTGTCCCTATCATATGGGACCGGCCAACCACCGTCTCGAGGACTGTCACATGATTCGAAAGCACTTCATCCCTCCTGGCTTCAGGAGAGACGACGACAAAGAAGACCCGCCCTGTGACGTCCACGTCAAGGGCGATGCCAAAAAAGGAGGCTTCCCCGAAATCCACGACTGCTACATGATCTACGACGGACCCTCGACTTGACTCACCACGCGCCAGCGCAAGAGGGAGCGTCGAGAGGTTTTCAACGTTCGAGCCGAGGCTCCTCGGTACCTCGATTGGTCCCACACGCCGATCACCTTCGATCAGGACGACCACCCCGAGCACATCCCCAACGCAGGGGTGTACCCGCTCGTCGTCGACCCGATCATCCTCAACACCCGCCTCACAAAGGTACTCATGGATGGGGGGAGCAGCCTCAACGTCATCTACGCCGAGACCCTCGACCTCCTGGGAATCCCGAGGACCATGCTCCTGCCCAGCGCAGGGGGGTTCCACAGGATCGTCCCAGGGAAGAAGGCACTCCTGATCGGTCGCATCAAGCTACCTGTGTGTTTCGGCATCCCCTCGAACTTCCGAAAGGAAGAGCTGACCTTCGAGGTGGTTGCATTCCGAGGCACCTACCACGCCATCATCGGTAGACCGGGGTACGCCAAGTTCATGGCAGTCCTGAACTACACCTACCTCAAGCTCAAGATGCCAAGGCCCTCGGGGGTCATCACTGTCGACACCTCCTACGAGCACGCATACGACTGCGACGTCGAGTGCGTGGAAAAAGCCGAAGCTGTCGAGGATTCAGCTATCCTCGCGGCCCTCGATGACTTGTCCGGAGAGATCCCGACCCCAAGTGACACGCTGGCAACTTCAAGCCGGTAGAAGACACCAAGACTGTCCCGCTCGACCCCGGCCTCGCGGATGGGAAGGTGCTGATGATCAGCGCCACCCTCGAGCCCAAATAGGAAGCAGTGCTCGTCGACTTTCTTCGTGCGAATGCCGGCGTGTTTGCATGGAGTCCCTCAGATATGCCGGGCATTCCGAGGGAGGTCGCCGAGCACTCCTTGGACATCCGAGCCGGGTCCAAACCGGTGAAGCAGCGCTTGCGCCGCTTCGACGAGGGGAAGCGCAGGATCATCGGGGAGGAGGTCGATAATCTTTTGAAGGTCGGATTCATCAAGGAGGTACATCATCCCGAGTGGTTAGAAAATCCTATACTCGTCAAGAAAAAGAATAGGAAGGATAGGATGTGTGTAGACTACACTAGTTTAAATAAAGCATGTCCTAAGGTTCCTTTTCCGTTGCCACGTATCGATCAAATACTAGATTCCACTGCGGGATGCGAAACTCTCTGCTTCCTTGACGCGTATTCTGGCTACCACCAAATAAGGATGAAGGAATCCGATCAGCTCGCGACTTCCTTCATCACTCCCTTCGGCATGTTTTGCTACCTGTTGACACCGTTTTTTGACACGTGTCAAATGGGCCGAAGCTTGACTGGTCAGCAACTATTCTCCATCGGCATCGGTAAAGTATGAGCTGGTATGGCCGATGAGAGAGTGCTGCAGAAGACTAAGGGTGTTGTCGATGAAGGCTGGGTGATCTTTGCCGATAAAGGTTAATGATGGTCTTGCCGAAGCTGATTGCCGACAAAGAATCATTGCCGATGGCCGATTGCCGATGGAGGCTCGTTGCCGATTGCCGATGAAGAGTCCTTGCCGATTACCGATAAGGCTCATTGCTGGTTGCCGACGAGGAGATGTTGCCGATTGCCGATCGGGAAAGTATTGCCGATACCGATGGGCGTGATTTAGCACTGGGTGGCAGCAGAAGATTACAAGTGGCCAAAGAAGGAAGGTGCGGATTAAAGGGATGTGCCGATGGAAAGTTTCCATCGAGAAGAAGTATAAGGAAACTGGTGTTCTGTGCCAGTATTATTATAGTAGTTTGAGTCCGACTCTTGCATGGGTCGCTTATTTTCCCTTAAAATAGGTGTGTTTGTTTAGGAAATAAATATTGTTATCCGGCTCTTGCGCGAGTCAGTTTCCTTTAAAGTAGGAGTTTGTTTTAGGAAAGATATGTGTCGTGTCATTGTACAACTCTCCATGTGAGAGTATAAATATGTGTCCGAGGGCTATGGAATAGACAATCAATCCAATCAAAAACAAACCAATTCTACTTTTTATCCTACTTTTATCGCAATTTACCTTCTTATGCATTAGTTATAGTTATCAACGAGTTCTTCAAGCTTTCGACGGGCTGGATCACCCTGATCTCCGTCAAATCCTTGCTAGTTCCGCTTGGGAGTACCTCTAGGCTTTGGCAATCCGGGCGCATCCCTGTTTGCCTCATCTAGCTCTGCTCTAGTTATCCGTGATCAATCTGAGCCTTGACGTCCGGGCGCATCGCTGTCGTCTCGTTCAGTTTGTCATAGTTATCATCCTTGTCGATTGATTGGTCAAATCGACTGGCACGCCCTCGACATCGAGCTTTGGGTAATAGCCCGAGGTGTTCACAGATCTGACGCTTTTTGTGTCAACACCTCTTTTGGCACGCACGGTGGGACCAGATTATACAGATCTACACATTCGGCATGGCTGATCACGCCGATGTCGATCAAAGGAATGTCATCGCAGTGTCTGAGGCCGATCTGAAAGATGATCAGAAGCAGGCCATGGAGCGGGTTATGGAGGAATACAGACAGCTGTATCTCAAATCCTTCAGCCTCAGCAGGAGCGGCGAAGCAATCTAGAAGCAGGATCCGCCGTTGCCACGGCAGGTCACGTACGACGCCAACCCTGGCAAGCTACAAGAGATGGTTAACGCCGCTGTAAGTCAAGCTTTAATTAACCACTCCAACGTGCTGTCCAATACTGTCTACAATGCTGTCGCGCAAACATTCAAAGAAGGACATGCACCGCGATATGTCGGTCCAGCATACCATCAACCTGGATTGGCATCTGCAAGCCCATCGGCGGCCTAGATGGCGTCTTCCACCCCTGTGGGACCATCTGCCGATGTGGCTACATCACCAAGACCGAACGCCGGCGACACTACCAAGTTCAACGCAGATCCAGCCGCGTCGGCAACTTCAGGGCCAGCCCCCGCTAACTAGTGGGGATACGGTATGCCTCCGAATCTATATGCTGGCTCTAATCTGGTGCAGGGGGACGGTTCAGCCTGGAAGAACTCTACGGCATCGGCAGCACAGCCACAGCCGATGGCTCATATGATGCACAACTCTGCGCCTGCTCCGACCATACAAGTGCCATCAGATGATCTCCAAGTAATTCCCAAGATACCTCTGATGCCACCATCGGCAAGCTCTGTGCCGATGCAACACATTATAACCACCGACAGTCAATCTCTGGCGGCAAACTCTCAAGCTGGAGCACCGATGCCCCAAGGTAATCTGGTGATCAATTGCTCTAAGATTCAAGAGCCGCATGCTCCGGTTAGCTATCAACCATCGGCAAGTCACATGCCGATGCCTTATAATCTTGGATGGGTCAACCCGCCACCAGCTCAGCAGCCTGGCGCGCCAATGTATTATTATGGAGGCCCAGCTTACATTCAAGGCGGATCATCGGTACAACAACCGATGAGTGTGACAGCTAAGCCGACTTCGCCAAGTATCCCAAATCACCCATCGGTAAGTCAACCGATGCATAGCATGCAGATGACTGATGCTGCGCCTGCGACAGCTACATATCTTCAAGGGGCGCATCAGCCGACTTCGCCAAGCATGCCAATCTATCCATCGGCAAGTCAGCCGATGCATAACGTCCAGATGACTGGTGCTGCGCCCACGATTACTGCACATCTCCAAGAGGCGCGTCAGCCGACTCCACCAGTCGATAATCAGCCAATGAGTCGGCAAGAGCAGGACGCGTACTGGGTCGGCAAGATTGCCAAAGTCATGAAAGAGCAGTTCGGCATCAAATCCAAGGTCAACACGTACTCTTATCGGACTCCGTACCCGCCTGCATATGACTTGATTCCTCTTCCAAATCGGTACAAGGTACCCGATTTTACCAAGTTCTTCGGCCAAGATGACACGTCGACAATGGAGCACATCAACCCCTTCATTATCCAGTGCGGGGAAGCTGCCAGCAGGGAGGAATTAAGGGTGAGACTGTTCTCTTCATCATTGTCTGGATCGGCATTCACATGGTTCATATCGTTGCCCCCAAATTCTATAATTACATGGGCCGATCTGGAGAGGCAATTTCACAAGTACTTCTTTGCTGGCATACATGAAAAGAAGCTTACCGATTTGGTCAAGATGAGGCAACGCAACGACGAATCGGTAGAAAGTTTTGTGCAGAGGCTGAGGGATGTGAAGAACAAGTGCTACAGTCTGGTGCTTGATGATCGGCAACTAGCAGATTTGGCCTTCCAAGGGTTGCTGCCGCACATCAAGGACAAGTACGCGTCCCAGGAGTTTGAGAGCCTAAGTCACCTGGTGCAGAGGATTGCCGATCAAGATGTCAAAGCCTTTGAGCCCAGGAAGACTTGGAACAAGAAGGTGACCTTCATCGGGAAAGAAGAAGACTCTGGGTCAGATGAAGAGCTGAATGTCGATGCGGCCGAATGGGTGAAGGATAAGAAGTCTGTGTCTTGTCCGTTCGGCCAAAAAGAGACTGAGAGGTTCACCTTTGATATCACCCAGGCCGATAGGATGTTTGACCTATTGCTGCAAGAGGGGCGAATCAAGTTGGCGCCCAATCAAGTGATTCCATCGGCCGAGGAGCTCAAGAAGATTAGGTACTGCAAGTGGCATAATGCAACCTCACACAGTACCAATGACTGCAAAGCATTCAGGCAGCAGTTGCAGTCGGAGATCGAATCTGGGCGTATCAAGTTTGAAAACTCTAAAGTCCAGAAACCGATGAAGATAGATCAGCACCCGTTCTCGAACAACATGGTGGAGATCGGTGAAAAGACCAGAGTGCTGACATCGGAAGCTGCTAGAAGGAACTCATCGGTAGATCCTAACTACCAAGTGCCTAAGCACGATGCGAGAAGGTTTGCCGATGACAGAAAGGGTAAGAAGGTTGCCGATGAGGGTAACAGCATCAACAGGGCTCCTGGAGTGGTGATCACTCATAAACAGCCAAGGTACTATCATCGGCAATCACGTGAAGAGCAGTATCGGCAAGATGAGGAAGAGCATCGGGAATGGCTTCGACATAAGGACCACTGGAGGTGTCCCTTCTTTGTTCATTGCTGGGAGGAAGGCATCAAGCTGCCCACTGCCGATAACTGTCCAGAATGCAATGGGTACTACACAGCTGATCGATCAGGTAAGCGACATTGTTTTGATGATCAGGCATCCAGGTACGCCAGGCCGCTCAGAGAAGACAGATCGGCACATGACCGGCTGGGGGGCAAGCTCAGTGCCCATGATCGGCTTGGCAGGCGTGTTGACCAGAGGGAGCTGGAGGAGATGGCTAATGCTAGAGTGCCCGACGAAGAGATATTCTCCAGAGATCCCAACATCGGGAGAAGTGCCGATGTAAGCAGCGAGAAGCAGCATCAACCTGTCTGGAAGACCAAGCTTCCTCCCTGGTGCCCTAAGGGTTTGACTAAAACCCAGAAGAGGAGGATTCAGCGCCAGCGCCGCGACGACCTGTACGACAGTGCAGAACCCTCGGAAGAGAAGCAATGGAGGCCGAAGCGTAAGGACAGGGGCCCATCGATAGACATAAACATGGTTGTCATGTTGCCGATGGAGTTCATGGCACCTGTCAGTGATGATGAAGAGGCTGCCGATATGGCACAATTGATGCTGGATCCAATGACGGCTGTCTTTGAAAAGCCTGCCAAAGATGAAAGGCAACACTTAAGGGCTCTGTTTGTCAAGGGCAAGGTGGATGGTCAGCCGATGACCAAGATGCTAGTGGATGGTGGCGCATCGATCAATATAATGCCCTATGTCGTGTTCAGGAAGCTTGGCAAAGGTGATCAAGATTTGGTCGAGACCGACATGAAGCTCAAGGACTTCGAAGGCAATGTGTCAACCGCCATGGGAGCCGTGTGTGTTAAATTAACCATCGGCAGTAAGACTTTGCCGACAACGTTCTTTGTAATCAGCGGCAAAGGCACCTAAACCTTGCTCCTTGGAAGGGACTGGATCCATGCTAATTGCTGTATCCCTTCTACTATGCATCAGAGCTTGGTACAGTGGATCGGGGATAGAATTGAAGTCGTCCGCGGTGAAGCCCCATCTATTATTGCATCGGCAGAGTTGGACACTTATGAGCAGACCAAGTGCATATCTGGTGAAGCCTGGGATAAAGAGTTCCTCAAAGTTGCCGATTACCGCATCAAACCGATCCAAGCAGTCGGTCCTGAAGAGGAGTCTTAATGGATCAGTTCGCCGATGACGGAAAACTGGGGCAGGGCTTCACGTCTGCCGATGACTTGCTTGAGGTCAACATCGGCGATGGGAGTAAACCTAAGCCTACTTTTATTAGTGCTAAGTTAGATTCCCAATGTAAGCAGCAGTTAATTGATTTATTAAAAGAGAATAGAGATTGTTTCGCTTGGGATTATACAGAGATGCCTGGTTTAGACCGATCGATAGTTGAACATCGGTTACCCATCAAGTCTGGTTTTCAGCCACATCGGCAGCCGGCACGCCGATGCAATCCTACCATCTTACCCGATATTAAGGCTGAAATTACCAAGTTAATCGAGGCTGGGTTTATTCGGCAATGCCGATATGCCAATTGGATTTCTAATGTGGTTCCTGTGTATAAAAAGAATGAAAAACTTCGTGTTTGCATTGATTTCAGGAATCTGAACAAAGCTACACCGATGGATGGCTACCCGATGCCCGTTGCCGATCTACTGATCGATGCTGCTGCTGGACATCAAATTATTAGCTTCATGGATGACAATGCTGGGTATAATCAAATATTCATGGCTGAAGAAGACATATCCAAGACTGCTTTCCGATGTCCAGGTCACGTTGGCTTATTTGAATGGGTGGTCATGACCTTTGGCTTGAAAAATGCCGGTGCTACTTATCAGAGGGCAATAAATTTTATCTTTCATAAGTACATCGGCACAATTGTTGAAATCTACATTGATGAAGTGGTGGTTAAGTCTGGAGGCTTCAAAAAGCATCTTGCCGATTTGCGGAAAATATTGGAGTGCACGAGGGAGCATGGGTTGAAGATGAATCCTAACAAGTGTGCGTTTGGCGTATCGGCAGGGCAGTTTCTGGGCTTCATGGTGCATCAGAGAGGCATTGAAATCGGCAGAAAATCTATTGATGCAATTAACAAGGTAGTTGCTCCCACAAACAAAACTGAGTTGCAGTCTCTGATCGGCAAGATTAATTTCATTAGAAGATTTATATCCAATCTGTCTGGTAAGATTAAGTCTTTTAGTCCTCTGTTGAAGTTGAAAGCCGATCAAGAGTTTATATGGAGAGAAGAGCAGCAGACAGCCTTAGAAGAGATTAAAAGATACTTGGTAAATCCTCCAGTCTTAGTTCCACCTCAACACGGAAGCCTTTCAGGTTATATTTGTCTGCCGATGATGGTGTTATGCGATCAGCCTTAATTCAAGAGTTTGAGGGGAAAGAGCGTGTAATATATTACCTGAGCAGAAGATTGGTGGCTGCTGAAACAAGGTATTCGGCCATAGAAAGATTGTGCTTATGTTTATACTTCTCTTGCATTAAATTAAGACACTATTTACTGTCGGCCGAATGCACTGTTGTCTGCAAAGATGATGTGGTTAAGTACATGCTGTCAATGCCGATTTTGAGTGGACGAATCGGTATGTGGATTTTGGCACTGTCGGAGTTTGACCTAAGGTATGAATCGGCAAAGGCTGTTAAGGGTCAGGTGATGGCCGATTTTGTCACTCAACACTGCAATATGGTGAGCTTTGTTGAGATTGCTCCTTGGGCTCTATTCTTTGATGGATCTACGTGCAAGGATGGAGCAGGTATCGGTATTCTGTTGATTTCACCCTGAGGACAGAGGTATGAAATTTCATTGCCGATTGTTGCTACTTCGACAAACAATCAGGCAGACTACCAGGCTTTGCTTAAGGGGTTGGAACTACTCAGGGAGGTGCATGTCGATGCTGTTGAAATCTTCGGTGATTCCATGTTAGTGATTAATCAGTTGATCGGGATATATGAATGCCGAAGTGAAGTGCTAATTGCAGCCCATGAGCAGTGTTTGCGGTTGTTAAAGGAGTTTAAAGAATACCGCCTTGAGCACATTCCAAGGTTGCATAATGAAGAGGCCAATCGGTTGGCACAGAATGCCTCAGGATATCAGCCGATTCAGGAAGTCACGACATCGGTAACGGTTGCCGATGACTGGAGAAAGGGGATTGCCGATTACTTGAGGGATCCATCCAGGAAAGTTGAAAGGCGTCTAAGGTTCCAAGCTACTAAGTATGTGCTCCTTGATAATGAGTTGTATTATCAGACAATTGATGGGGTTTTACTTAGATGTCTTGGCAAAGAAGAATCAAAAGAGTTGATGGGTGAGATCCATGAAGGTGTATGTGGAGCGCATCAATCGGCATTCAAGATGAAGTGGATGATTAGGTGGAATGGATATTATTGGCCAACAATCCTGGAAGATTGCTTCAATTATTTCAAAGGGTGCCAAGACTGTCAGAAGTTTGGTAATGTGCAAAGGGCACCTGCATCGGCAATGAATCCTATAATCAAGCCTTGGCCGTTCAGAGGATGGGCTATTGATCTCATCGGCCAGATTTATCCACCATCGAGCAGGGGGCACAAATTCATACTTGTTGCTACCGATTACTTTACCAAGTGGGTCGAAGTAATCCCCTTGAAGAAGGTGACATCGGCAAATATGGTGGATTTCGTTAAGGAGCACATCATTTACCGGTTTGGTATTCCTCAGACTATCACTACCGATCAAGGGACCATGTTCACATCGGGAGAGTTTGATGACTTTGCTGCTAGTATGGGTTTCAAGGTGTTAAATTCTTCTCCTTATTATGCCCAAGCTAATGGTCAAGCTAAAGCAACTAATAAAGGAGTCATTAAGCTTATAAAGCGTAAGATCGAGGAAAACTCTAGAAGGTGGCACATGGTATTAAACGAAGCTTTATGGTCATATCGGATGGCTTGTCATGGTGCAACCAAGGTCTCGCCGTACCAGTTGGTTTATGGACACGATGCTGTCCTACCTTGGGAAATTAAAACCGATTCTAGGCGATTATCTTTTCAGGATCAGTTGATGACCGATGATTATATTACTCTGATGAAAGATGAGTTAGAAGATTTGGCAGGTCATCGGTTAAGAGCATTAATTAGTATTGAAGAGAACAAGAAGAGGGTTGCCCGATGGTATGATAAGAAAGTAAAGGTAAAGGAATTTGCCGATGGCGATTTGGTTTGGAAGTTGATCTTACCGATTGGGACTAAGAGCTCTAAATTTGGAAAGTGGTCTCCTAATTGGGAAGGTCCTTATCGGATAAAGCAGTCTGCTCCTGGTAATGCGTACATTTTGGAAACTCTCGAGGGAGTAGCATTTTCCAGAGCGATCAATGGCAAATACTTAAAGAGATATTACCCTAGCATATGGGTAGATGCATAGTGCTCAATCGAATGCCGATGAAAAGAAAAGTTATAAAAACATCGGTAAAACAAACTAGCGTTATATTACAAGACAAGATCAAGTATCGGGTTACATCATTGTCGATACAACAGGCATTAGAATAGGGAGTGGATAACTGTTATCGCACGCAGGCGAATTTGATCTATTTCATCTAACTCCTTGGCGTCGGCATCGGCAGAGCCCTCAACCGGCTTGATCTTCTTCTTCCATAGGATGGCTTGATGGGCGTTATGATCTCTTTCTTGCTGTAAAGTCCCGATGGAGTCGGACAGTTGGGTCCTTTGTTGGTTGGCAGCCGTCAGATCCCCTTCAACCTTTTGCAGTTCTGCCAGCAGCTCCTCCTTCCTTGCCGATAGTCGAGAAATTTCCTGGTTAAGGTTACCGATGGAAACTTTGGCTTGACCAATGCTTCTGTGCTTCTCATCGGCAAGGCGTTTGAATTTGAGCTTCTCATCCTCGCTCTTGGCTTGGGCCGCTCTATCGGCAATGCGACGCATGAGCCTCTGGTACTGGATTTGTTTGACGTCAATGGAAGCTGCTTGGAGGATGGTTTCTGCTGCATCGGCGGAAATATGGCTTTGGATATCTTTGAATATGGTCCTTGCCGCCGATGAGTCTTGGACGAGTTGAGAGGTGTCTTGCAGCAGCAGGGTAAGCAATTCTTCCAGTCTGGACTTGACTTCTGCCGATAGAGCCGGGGTAGAGCTTTCCTCTTCATCGTCATCAGGAACGTTGACGGCAAAAGAGAACATGCTGTCCGCTTGAAGGCGACCCCGACACTCATCTTCGTTCTGAAGATTTAAGTTGTAGGAGAAGAGGCTGTCCGGGGAATCTTGGGCTTGAAAACAAAGGTTAAAATATGCCGATTGCAAAACTATACTATGAGCTTTAAGGTAATCTACTTACCGTCTTGAAGCGGATCTCCTGCCTGGGACTTGGCATGCTGGACGGTCCGGCTTCATCTTGAACATCGGCGGCAGATGCCGATGACTGAGCCCTTGTTGGAGGGGCAGCCGACACCGTTGGTGCTGGTATAGCTGCGGCCGGCGTCGCCTCTGATGTAGTGGCGGTATCTTGTGGCGGTTCCGTTCCGACATCGGGGACTTGGGTTGACGGTGCCGATGCCGACGTCGCTGCTACTGTGGGAGGTGGAGTTGTTCCTTCGCCGGAGACGTGAGTCAACGGTGCCGATGCCGACGTCGCTGCTGCTACGGAAGGAGCTGTTTCTTCATTCAGCGCCGCCGGTACCGATGTCGATGTCGCTTCGGTCGTTGCAGTAGTTATCTCCTGGCCGGGGGCATCATCCATCGGTTGATCGGGCACAGAAGCCGATGGAGGTTCTGCCGATGACCCGCCCGCAGGTGGTGCGACTGGGGCCAGAGCAGTCTTGCTGGCGACGCATCGGCAGCTGATGGTGCAGTTGGGGCCGATGGCGGAGGAGAAGCCAGCCTCAAGCGCCTCTTCTTCATCGACGCAGCAGTAGGGGAGCTGATCCGCTTGGATGAAGACTGGGGGGCATCGGCAACAGGGCTAGAAGTCCATTTGTATTCTGGAAGCAGATGCCAATGACCATAATGCCTGAAAATACAAAGCGAGTTATGCGAGATAAATGTTGCCGATGAAACAACATGTAATCGGTACAAGTAAAGATGAGTTTACTGCATAAGTTTGCGTCAAGGCAATGGCGGCAGCCGATGTAGCCTGAGTTGTGGTAGGTATCGGCGTAGGTACCTGTTGAGGCATGAAGGCAGCCAATGTCGGGGCTTTGTTGCCGATGATCGATATAGGGCCCATCATCCGAAGATTGAAGGGTCTACTGCTGTTGCTCATTGTGGGGACTGGATCATCGGCCTGTCAAATACAAAGGTGCAAAGAAGTTAAGTGTTGATACCGATGACAAATAAAGTAATGAAAGTACATCGGATAGCAGACTTACTGCGTCGTCGGGAATGAGGTAATCGGCGTCGATCAAGTGCCGATAATAGTGCGAAGTATTGGCGAGTAGTTGGCACTTCCATTCTTGCCACCAAGACTTGAACTCGTTGGTGATGAAGGAGGTTGGCGACCAGGAGGACAAGTCAAGGTCTGACAGATCGGCATCGGCAGGGAGGCAGATGACTTTGTTCCAATCCAGATTGTTGGAAATTGTCTGCCTGGGTCTTACTACCCTGGAGTAGCACAGCTTGATCGGCAGTTGGCCAAATGCCAGTTGTCTTGCCGCTGCCGATGGATAGTAAAACTCGTACGACGGTGGAGCGTTCTTCCCAGATCCAAAGATGTTTACTGGAGAGCTTGAGGGGTGATGCTGGCCCTCATAATTGCTTGGTTCTCAGGCAAGCTCATGTCAGACAGGCTAAACAGCAGCGGAAACTGGTTGTGTTCGTCGAGGTATGGCCACCAGGCCCGTTCCGATGAAGGGAATCCGTTGTAGAACTTCTGGAAATAATAACCGAAGTGCTCTACATCGGCATCGGTACCTGACAGCATTATGACGGCTTCCCCAAAGTTAAGCGGAGGTCGAGTTGCCGATTCATCATCATCATATCGGTAATCTTCTGATATGTCCCTCGGGAATTGTTGGGCAAACAGATCAAACCCGAGAGCCTTGTGCATATGGGCGTTTAGCCATAGGTTGACAAACCACCAGGGGCCTCCGAGATTGCCGATGGGCTCTCCTAGCAGCAGTTTATTGGATACTTGGTGCAGCAATCGGTAAACTAACCCGAGAAGGTACCTGCCTAAAGGGAGCCTTGTGTCGTTGGCAAGCAGTTCAGCCGCAGGGAGGTGCATGGTGGTCGGGCCGATGGTTTTGCCACAGAAGACAAACTTTTCTAACCACATGTTTAAGAAGATGGCATGCTCCCGTTGGCTTACCGATCCGGTTTTCTGGTGTTCCTGAATGTAACCTGTCCAGCCGCCGATACTACGTGTGTTCACTTTGTGCTCAGCTTTTCTGTTGAAGAGGCTAAGTGTATCGGCAGAGGTGATATCCAAGCCAGTTAGCATGTAAACATCGGCAAGGGTGGGAGTAGCCGGTCCATGCCTGAAGAGGAAAGCGTTCATGCTGTCGGACCAGAAATATGAAGCTGCTATCATCAAGTTCTCATTCCTCTCTGCATCGGCAATTGAGAGCCTAATGCATTGATCTAAGTTACGCTCTTGCCAGTACACCTGCTATGACCTGGCCAACCTCAAGTACCAGTTTTTCCATCCTTTGGTGTGCTTAGGCCATGAGCGGAATGTATCTTTCCACAATCTCAGAACAAAGCTTTCAGATCTAAGCGGTATCCGGTTGGTTTCTGCGTTTGATGATGGAGGTGGGGTCTGGATTGCCCATTGGGCCTAGGCAGCTAAGATTGGAACCAGCGAGGGGGATGATCACTTTATTGTACAGCTCCTAGGGTTCGAAGAAAAAGGGACGAATCACAAGGAAGAATGGGGATAAAACTAGGTTTTTGCGGAAAAAAGAACTGTGCAGAGAGGTTGGATTGGATGGGGAATGGATCTTACCTTCGGGATGTCAACTTGGATCGCCATTTGGAGTTGGAGAGATGCTTGGTTCGTCCTTGGAGCGCGAAGAAGTACTGTTGCTCGAGCCTGTGTTCTTCAGAACAGCTGGAGGCTGAAGACAAAGGCAGGAAGGTGAAAGTGAAAATGGGCTCGGGTAAAAAGGCAGTGTGGATCCTGGTAACTTTTATAATCCTGTTCAGGGGCATTTTGGGGTTCTGTTCCACACTGTGCAGGAATGTAGAGAGGCCCGCGGTAGATACGTGCGGTGATCGAGGTGGTCTGTAACTATTCATGCTACAATCGAGGGATTTTATTATTAAATTGTAGTTCCACATGCGGGGATCGAGGAAACCGTACGCTTATCTCGGGGGTAACGGCTACAGCAACAGCTACAGCAACGGCTACAATGGAGAGAATTTCGGCACGTAAAGTTATACGCTCCGAAACTGGGGGGCATGTGTTGACACCGTTTTTTGACACGTGTCAAATGGGCCGAAGCTTGACTGGTCAGCAACTATTCTCCATCGGCATCGGTAAAGTATGAGCTGGTATGGCCGATGAGAGAGTGCTGCAGAAGACTAAGGGTGTTGCCGATGAAGGCTGGGTGATCTTTGCCGATAAAGGTTAATGATGGTCTTGCCGAAGCTGATTGCCGACAAAGAATCATTGCCGATGGCCGATTGCCGATGGAGGCTCGTTGCCGATTGCCGATGAAGAGTCCTTGCCGATTACCGATAAGGCTCATTGCTGGTTGCCGACGAGGAGATGTTGCCGATTGCCGATCGGGAAAGTATTGCCGATACCGATGGGCGTGATTTAGCACTGGGTGGCAGCAGAAGATTACAAGTGGCCAAAGAAGGAAGGTGCGGATTAAAGGGATGTGCCGATGGAAAGTTTCCATCGAGAAGAAGTATAAGGAAACTGGTGTTCTGTGCCAGTATTATTATAGTAGTTTGAGTCCGACTCTTGCATGGGTCGCTTATTTTCCCTTAAAATAGGTGTGTTTGTTTAGGAAATAAATATTGTTATCCGGCTCTTGCGCGAGTCAGTTTCCTTTAAAGTAGGAGTTTGTTTTAGGAAAGATATGTGTCGTGTCATTGTACAACTCTCCATGCGAGAGTATAAATATGTGTCCGAGGGCTATGGAATAGACAATCAATCCAATCAAAAACAAACCAATTCTACTTTTTATCCTACTTTTATCGCAATTTACCTTCTTATGCATTAGTTATAGTTATCAACGAGTTCTTCAAGCTTTCGACGGGCTGGATCACCCTGATCTCCGTCAAATCCTTGCTAGTTCCGCTTGGGAGTACCTCTAGGCTTTGGCAATCCGGGCGCATCGCTGTTTGCCTCGTCTAGCTCTGCTCTAGTTATCCGTGATCAATTTTAGCCTTGACGTCCGGGCGCATCGCTGTCGTCTCGTTCAGTTTGTCATAGTTATCATCCTTGTCGATTGATTGGTCAAATCGACTGGCACGCCCTCGACATCGAGCTTTGGGTAATAGCCCGAGGTGTTCACAGATCTGACGCTTTTTGTGTCAACACTACCTCACCATGCCCTTCGGTTTGTGAAACGCCGGGGCCACCTACCAGCGATGCATGCTCCACGTCTTCGGGAAACACATAGGGCCGACCGTCGAGGCCTACGTCGACGACATCGTGGTCAAATCCAAGACAGTCAGAAACCTGGTCGGAGACCTCGAGATCGCGTTTGGGTGCCTCCGGGCGAATCGCATAAAACTAAACCCTGAGAAGTGTGTCTTCGGGGTCCCTCGAGGCATGCTCTTGGGGTTCATAGTTTCCCAGCGCGGAATCGAGGCCAATCCCGAGAAGGTAACCGCAATCATGAGGGTGGGTCCGATCAACGACCTCAAGAGCGTACAAAGGGTCACGGGGTGCCTCGCCGCCCTCAGCCGGTTCATCTCGAGGCTCGGAGAGAAGGCCCTACCCCTTTATCGCCTCCTGAAGAAGACGGAACACTTCGCGTGGACCGCCGAAGCCGAGGAATCACTCTCAAAGCTCAAGGCCTTGCTCACCTCGCCCCCGATCTTGGTACCCCCGAGTCCGGCCGAGCCCCTCTTGCTCTACGTCGCAGCAACTACCCAGGTAGTCAGCGCGGTCGTAGTAGTCGAGAGCGAGGAGGAAGGACACGCCCTTTCGGTTCAGAGGCCTGTCTACTTCGTGAGCAAGGTGCTTTCCGAGACTAAGACGAGGTACCCCCACATCCAGAAGCTATTGTACGTGATCGTCCTCACTCGGCGTAAGCTCCAGCACTATTTCCTGGGCCACCCAGTCACTGTGGTTTCATCTTTCCCCCTCGGAGAAATAATCCAGAACCGGGAGGCATCTGGAAGGATCGCCAAGTGGTCGGCCGAGCTCATGGGGAGACTCTCTCCTACGCCCCTCAGAAGGCCATCAAATCTCAAGTACTGGCAGATTTTGTTGCAGAATGGACCGACACCCAACTACCCCCAGCGCAGGTTCAGAACGAGCTCTGGGCCATGTACTTCGACGGATCGTTGATGAAGACGGGGGCAGCCGCCGGATTACTGCTCATATCACCCTCAGGGTTCCATATGCGCTATGTCATCTGGCTCCACTTCCCCGCCTCCAACAACATCGCCGAGTACGAGGCCCTCGTCAGCGGCCTGCGCATCGCCATCGAGCTTGGGGTTCGACGCCTCGACGTGCGGGGGGACTCGCAGTTGGTGATCGACCAAGTAATGAAAGATTCGAGCTGCCACGACCCCAAGATGGAAGCCTACTGCAAGGAGGTCCGAAAACTCGAGGACAAATTCTACGGCCTCGAACTCAACCATGTCGCCCGTCGGTACAACGAAGCTGCCGACGAGCTGGCCAAAATCGCGTCTACTCGAGGTACGGTCCCTCCCGACATCTTCTCGAGGGATCTTCACAAACTGTCCATCGACCTGGACTCGGGGGCTCCTTCCCTCAAGCAAGGGGTCGATCGACCCCCCTCGAACAATCCCCCCTCGAGCGGGGAAGAGGTCATGGAGATCGACGGGGCTGTCGCAGCGCCAACCCCTCCGACGGATTGGCGCACACCCTACCTCGAGTATCTGACATGGGGCGAACTCCCAGAGGACCGCACAGAGGCCCATCGTGTAGCCCGACGTGCCAAAACCTATGTCTTGTACGGGGACGACCGCGAGCTATATCGACATAGCCCGTTGGGTGTACTTCAACGTTGCCTCACCCTCGAGGAGGGGAGGGCATTGCTGAAGGATCTACACTCGGGGGCTTGTAGCCACCACGCGGCGCCGAGAACGCTGGTAGGAAGTGCCTTTCGACAAGGCTTCTATTGGCCGACGGCCGTCACCGACGCCACCAAACTCGTTCGATCTTGTAAGGGATGCCAATTCTACGCCAGGCAGACCCACCTACCCGCCCAAGCTCTTCAAATGATACCCATAACTTGGTCGTTCGCAGTATGGGGGCTCGACATGGTCGCCCCCCTGAAAAGAACCAAGGGTGGCCACACTCATCTCCTCGTGGCTATAGACAAGTTCTCGAAGTGGACCGAGGCTCGACCCATCGCCAACATCCAGTCTCGACAAACCGTGATATTCTTCACCGACATCATCCACCACTTTGGGGTCCCCAACGTCATCATCACCGACAACGGCACGCAATTCACTGGCCAAAAGTTCCTGGACTTCTGCGACCATCACCACATCAGGGTGAATTGGTCCGCGGTCGCCCACCCTCGAACTAACGGTCAGGTCGAGCATGCCAATGGTATGGTCTTGCAGGGCCTCAAGCCAAGGATCTTCGATCGGCTGAACAGGCATGGCAGGAGATGGGTCGACGAGCTGCCCGCTGTGCTATGGAGTCTCCGAACGACACCAAGTCGAGCCACGAGGTTCTCTCCGTTCTTCTTGGTCTATGGGTCCGAGGCCGTCCTCCCCACTGACCTCGAGTACGGGTCCCCTCGACTGAAAGCCTACAGCGAGCAAGCCAACACAATAGCCCGAGAGGACTCCCTCGACCAGCTCGAGGAAGCCCGTGATGTGGCCCTCTTCAAGTCGGCAAAGTACCAGCAGAAGTTGCGGCGCTACCATGACAAAAACATGCGCAAAAGGGACCTCGACGTCGGCGACCTCGTTCTGCGCCGTCGACAAAGCAACAAGGGGCGTCACAAGTTGACGCCACCTTGGGAGGGACCCTTCATCGTGGCAGAGGTGCTAAAACCTGGCACTTACAAGCTGAAGAACGAGAAGGGAGAGATATTCACCAACGCTTGGAACATCAAATAGCTACGTCGTTTCTATCCCTAAGGCCTCAGGGCCTTGTACATTTTCGCATTTATGTACAAATCCTCGAATGAACAAGAAAATCCGTGATCCGAGCGCTTTCATTTTCATTTGTAACTCGGGGTAGATTTTCTCTACCCCTCAACGCCTCTCTTTCTTCTGCCCCTCAAAACACGCTTAGCGCAGGGTGGGACACACGCTCGGACTCCCTAAGGGTCGTGGGTGTCGTCGAGCCAGGAACTCTCCTACGCCCCCGGGCTAAGGTACTCCCGCTCGCTCCCCCCCTCGAGGGTCTCGGGCGTGCGTCCAACAACTGCGCCAAAAAGTGGAGTGCCAAGGATGGTGGAAGAAAGGGTGGCTCGAGAGATCACCACTCATGGTCAAAAAAGGTAGACTCGACCCTGCTCCCGCAGAGTCGAGCCTCCCTCGGGGGCTAACAAGGGGGGCACCCCCCTCCTAAGTCCCCGAAAAACTCGAACGTTTTTTCGAAACTCAGCTCTCCCTCTCAATCTTTCCCTCGAGCACGCTTCGCGACTAAGTAAAGGCGCCTCGAACTCCCTAAGGGTCGCGGGTGTCGCCGAGCCAGGGACTCTCCTACGCCCAGGGCTACGGTATCCCCGCTCGGTCCCCCCCCTTCCAGGGATACGAGCGTGCGTCGAACACTTAAGTCCACAAGCGTCCACCCAGGCAAAGAAAAGCAGAGAGAGCTCGAGAAGTAGAAATAACAAGACACACCCGTTTACAACACCAAGGTAGCCTCGACTTTGCCCCAACAAAGTCAAGCCTCCCTCGGGGGCTAACAAGGGGGGCACCCCCCTCCTAAGTCCCCGAAAAACTCGAACGTTTTTTTGAAACTCGGCTTTCCCTCTCAATCTTTCCCTCGAGCACGCTTCACGACTAAGTAAAGGCGCCTCGAACTCCCTAAGGGTCGAGGGTGTCGTCGAGCCAGGGACTCACCTACGCCCCAGGGCTACGGTATCCCCACTCGCTCCCCCCTTCCAGAGATATGAGCGTGCGTCGAACACTTAAGTCCACAAGCGTCGCCAGGCAAAGAAAAGCAGGGAGAGCTCGAGAAACGAAAATAACAATGTGCATCTCGATCAAAATGCATTAGATATAAGAAGCCCTCGGGGCTCGGCATTGTATCATTACAAAAGCCTAACTATTACACGGACCTTCCTGTCCAGATATGGCTCGCAGGCCTAGGAATACTCATCGAGGGGGTCACCGTCCTCAAGAAGCAATGCAGGAAGTTGGGCATCACGCGTTGGCCACATCGGAAGGTGAAGAGTCTGAAAAAGCTCATCGACAGCATCCGAGGGCTACTCGGCACCACCTCCGTCCGCCGAGGGGATCACCTCGGGCTCGAAGAGCTTCGCCAGCTCGCCTCCGGGCACCTCCGCAAGATCCATCAGCTTCTGGCACCTCGCGTCGTTCTCTTCGTCGGTCAGCCTTGGGTCGGTGGCAAACCCATTGGCGACGATGTTGAGGTCATAGTTGTAGGCCGAGTTGATGACCGCGAGGGCCCGCTTCACGCCCACATGCAGGGCAGCACGGACGTGCTCCGTCACCTCCTGCGTCATGGAGTAGAAGCGGCGCAGCAGGGAGTGCCCTCGAGCATCGCCCTTGACCTCCGGCTCCGGCTCGACCGAGAGGTCGTCACAGAAGATGTTGATGACGCCCGCGAGCCTCGCGTTAAGGTTCGCCTCAGTCCCGAGGAGACCCTAAAGATTGTTCAGGTCCTCGTGGGCTCGGGCCTTGTCCGTTGCAAGCTCTGCCAAAACAAGCACGCAACCTGGTCAAAACCCAAAAGAGCAGGAAGAGGGTCGAGGCAGGGCAGATTCAGCGACACTCTTGAGACACTTACCTTGGGCATGCGCCTCCAGAGTGGCGTAGCTCCGCTCAGTCTCCTTGAGCTGGCGGCGGACGTCGATAAGCTCGGAGGCCTGACCACTGACCTTAGCCTCGAGGCCCTCGATGGTCTTGCCTGCGTCATCGAGGGCTCTCTTCTGGTTCATCGCCACCACGCCCAGGGAAACCGCATGGGTCCGAGCCTTCTCCTCCGCCACGGCTAGCGTGTCGCGCTTGCGGGAGATGGCGTTGAGGTCGCCCCGGAGCCCCCGGATGCCCTCCGTCGCCCGGGCCAGCTCCTCCTTCAGCCGGGCGGCCTCTTCCTCGGCCTTGCGCTTGGCCTCGAGGGCAGCATCCCGCTCATGCCCGACCCTGATGGTCGACTGAAGGGCGTCGTCGAGCCTCGACTGCGCCATCTCCTGGGCAGCCCTGACTGCCTTCTGCACAGCCTCCACCCCGGCCCTCGCACGGGCGATCTTGGACTCGGCGTCCTCGCGAGCGGCTGCCGCCTCGGCTCTCGCCTGAGTGGCCTCGGCCTCCGCCTTCTCCAGCGAGGCGTGAAGGGCCGGGAGTTTCTCATGCGATCGGAGGATGAACTGGGACTTGTTGTACGACCTCGCCCTCAGCTCCTGACGAGGGTAAAAAGGAAGATCATCAGAAAGGAACAGTCAGGCAACCCAAGCAAAATCCAAGGGAAGACGAAACCCACCTCTATACCCCGATGTATGTCCACGGTGGCAACCTCCGTGACAAGGCGCACCGAGTGCTCGAACCAGGCCCGATACTCCTCTAGGTGCTCCCATGTGTGGAGCTTGGCTTGGTCGTTGAGCTCGAGGAGGGTTTGCCTGGGGTCTCGAGGGTTGGCCAGCTCCAGGACCTCCTGCCCCCAGAACGAGCTACGGAGGGCGATCCTCTCTTGGACCCCCCGCATGACGCCCTGGCGAGCTTCAGCCGCACCCCCGTGGCGTTCCACCTCCTCCTGCCAGGCGAAGAAGGGAGAAGATCAATCCAGCTGACCTCTCTCGGCCTCGGGGCCACCCCGCGAAGAGGTCGATGGCCCCGCCGAGCCATCCCCACCGGGCAGAGGAAGTCCCGGCCAGAGGAACGGCCCTGCACGGTGAAAGACATGAAGTAATCAAAACCTGGCACCACAGATCCACTACAGCTCGAACAAGTCGGAACGCGCCTCACCTTGAGATGACTCCCGCCCAGCCTCGAGGCGAGGCCGAGCCACCTCCGGTTCCGCACGACAGGCTGCGACAGCGGTCGTCTCCGCCGAGCCCACCAGCTCGGCCACCTCCTCGGCGGTGGGCTCCATCAGCATCCCGCCCTTCTCCGGCGCGGGTGTCGCCTCGGGCCCCTCGACTCGACCCCCCTCCTCGACCTCCGGTGTCGGAGAAGGGCCCCCAGACGCGGCAGCGGCCGTGCCCTCGTGCTCGAGCGGCAGTCGCGCTTCCAACGAAGCGAGACTCTCGGGCCATCGCCCCGGCGTTGGGTGAGCCGGGGCCTCCCCCTCATTCGCAGCAACTTGGGGCCCGGCCACCTCCATCTCGGCAACGGCTTGGGGCTCCACCCCCTCGGTCGCGACCGCCGTCGATGCAGGCCCCGCGCCTTCCGGGGCACCGGGCGCAACTCCCTCCGACGACTGCGCAGGCACGGCGACGCCCGTCACTTTGGCGGCCCTCGCCGGCGGGGTGGGCAGACCCGCATCCTCTGTCGCTTGGACCGGCGTTGAGGCGCCCTGCGCCGCCCCTCGCCCCATCGCCTCCCGGGCCTTGGCTGCCCACGCCGCCTCGGGGGTAAGCGTCGAAGGGGGCGGGGCAGCACGGCCGGCCTCGACGGTCGTCTCGACTGCAGCTCCCACCCTCAGCTTCTTGGCAGGGGCGAGAGACGCATCCTCCTGCGGACGCTTCGACCTGAAAAGGAAACCCGTGCGCGACGATAAGCACCGGTCGATAGCAACAAAAGGAAAAATACAAACAACACCCTCGATCAACCGAAAGGCAACTTACCCCTTCGGGGCCAGGCGTTTCTGGCCGACGGCCTTCGGGCTGATCGAGGTCCTGAATGCAACCCGCCGGGGGCGGGGGTCGAGGCCGCCCTCGACGCCGAATCCTGGGCAGGGGCCGACGACGCCCCCGTCGTCCCCCTGCTGACTTCCTCCTGCGCCGACGGGCCCAACGCCCGTGCGCTCGACGCGGCAGGCGCCGAGGGTGTGTCTGCTCGACCCCCCGATGGGGATCGCGACGACTGCCCCTGCGTCCGCCGTGGCACTTCGTCTTGAGAAGCCACGGGGCGTTCCCCCCGCGGCTCGACTTCAACAGTAGGGGCCGACCTCGACGTCGACCCCTCTCCTCCTCCGGTTTTGATGGCCACCCTCTATTCGGGCGCCGTCTGTTCCTCCTTGCTCCAGTCCACCACGACGTCGCTGTCACTATCCTCCTCCTCCTCCTCCTCGTCCTCCTCTTCCGAGGGCGATTCCTCCTCGGGAAGGCCCTCCCGCCTCTGTCGGGCTCGGCGCTGATTCCTCGCCTCTTTCTCCCGGGCCCTCTTACCCTTGGCCTTCTTGGCTTTGTCCTTGGTCGCCTTGTCCTTCTCGGCCAGAAGGCGCCTCACCTGGGAATCATCCCGGTCCTCCTTCACCGGCGGGAGCGACTTCCGAAAGGGAACGTTCCCCTGGGAAACGCAAGGCAGTCAGAACGCAGGCAAAAAAGACGGACAAGGCAAACGCAGGAGCTCTAACAAAGGGAGAGGACTTTACCAGCTCGAAGTACCCCTCGTCCGGCCTCATGGGGATCCTGGCGACGTTCTTGGCGTCGAATGAGCCCGCAAAGAAGCAGCGGACGCGGCGGACCACCCTATCAAGGGGCAGTTCGTCTCCTAGGAGGTGACACCTCGAGAGGTCTACCCCCAGACGCATCTCGTCGAGGCAGAGGGGTCGAGCCATCAGCGGCACGACTCACCACCGATGGAACGCCGACGCGACCATCGCCGTCGTAAGTCCCTCCTTCTTCAAACGCTCGATCGCGTCCAGCAGGTTGTCGAGGCAGCGCTGCTTGCTCTGCACGACGCCGTACCTCCAGCAGTCGGGCTACGCGTCGATCGTCCTCCCGGTGTAGGTGGGGAGTAGGTTGTCATCATTCCTCAAGTAAAACCACCCGGAGTGCCATCCGGAGTGGCTCGACGTAAGCTTCCCCGGGATCTAGAAATCCGACCGCTTGAGGGCGATACAGCAGCACCCGGCCCTGACCATCTTGCGGGTACCCTTGCCGGCCGACGCATGGAAGATGTTCGCCTCGAAGAGATGGAGCCATAACTCCAAGTGGGGCTCGATCCCGAGGTAGCCTTCGCATACGGCGGCGAAGACCGCCGCCTGGCAGACGCCGTTGGGGGTGAGGTGTTGAAGCTCCATGCCGTAGTGCTGGAGAATCGCGCGCAGAAAATGGCTGGGCGGGGCGCCTAGTCCCGCCCGGTGGAAAACCTCGAAGCTCACCACGTATCCCTCCGGCGGGTTGGGCTCGGCATGGTCCGGCGATGGCAACAACCACTCCGGTCGGTCGGTCGAGGTAACGGGCCGGAGGAGGCCGCTCTCCACCAGACCCCCCAGGCGCGAGGCGGTCATCGAAGACGCGAGCCAGTCATCGGGACCGACGAGGCTATACTTGGCCATGGGAGCGGGAAGGCAGATGCGCTCGGGCTGCGGGGTGGAAGGTACGTTCCCTATCTCCCTTCTCTTTCTCTCTCGCGTGCGCAGAGTTCCGGCTCGCAGGGTGCCTAAGGCAATGGCGGGGAGAAGGAGGTAGGGAAGGCGATGGCAAGGAGGCAGGAAAGGCAAGTGTGCGGAAAAAGCACCCGACTCCTCACCTTGGCTATTTATAAGCGGGAGGCCAACGGACGGAACCGGCAAAACAGGCAAGAGAATCTCTGCATTAAATGCGCCTGTACTCCCCTTCCTCGTATCCCTCCAGGATAAGGCATTCTGTCCCATCGTCGGGCTCCGCACCGCACTCCGCCCTGCAACTGCCACTGTTGCGCCGAACGGACATCGCCTAAAAAGGCGCGCGGCCGGAAGCGTTATCTTCGGAGGTAAGGAATCTTGAGGCAGCGAGAGCTGGCCCTCGAAAGAGGGTTCGACAGCTACCCTCGAGTACCCGAGGGCAGAAATGACCTCGGGTTAGGACTTCGGTCCACCCCCAAAATCTCGAGGGGACAAAGGCTGGCTAACGAACGGGCTCGATAGCCCCCCTCGAGTACCCGAGGTCTGAGGAGACCTCGGGTCGTCGACTCCAGTTCACTCCCCAGCCTCGAAGGGACAAAGGCTGGCCCTTTTGTGGGGTTCGACAGCCTCCCTCAAGAGCTCCAGCCCAATGGGCAGAAACACAGGTATGTCTTCAAGTTCAATATAATTACCCATTCTTCCCCCTCGGCGTTCCACAAGGCAGGACTCCTCCTCCTGAGGACAGCGTCGGATGACGAACCATCCGTCAAATCTTGAGGGAGCGAAGGCTAGCCTTACATAGGGTTCGACATCCGCCCTCGAGTACCTGAGGTCAGGAAGGACCCATGGTTAACGGACTCCGGTCCACCCCCAAATCTTGAGGGAGCGAAGGCTGGCTCCACGAATGGAGTTCGACAGCCGCCCTCGAGTACGCGAGTCAGGGATGTCCTGGGGGGGCCAGGCGCATGCCCCTAGCTCGAGAACGAACTCTCGAGGTCCCCTGGGACATATCCGAGGCATAACCAAGGAATACCTAAGGATCCCTACGCTGGGAGGCATCGAGCCACCAACTCCTATCGAATGGGGTTGGCACCTTGGTAATCCATATGGTCGTGCTTAGTAAACCATACGGTCTTACTTAAATGAGAACGCCTCTGGGCCACTAGTCGACCCCTATCGAATGGGGCACGAGTTCTCACTCGGATTCTTACCCGTACTGGGCACCATTTCTAATGGACTCATGCCCGAGAACAGCTCACCGAGGACTTCGGGCTCGTCCTAACAAGGATAGCACGATGCTCTTCACCCCACAATCCGAACGCAAGGATCCGTGGGAAGGACGCTATGAGGTAGTGAAGGCCTAGCCATTCGAGGGCTCGAGGGCCCGACTACGCATGGCACCCCTCGACGAAAGAGGGTCGAAAACACTCGTGACCTGGCAGACAGAGTCGACCTCTCGGGTGGGGCGCTCTGACTCCAGTTATGCTCGAGGGAGCGAAGGCTAGCCCTCGGTAGGGTTCGACAGCCGCCCTCGAACACTTCTCTTTTCAGGGAAAGGAACGGAATCGACCCCTCGATAGGGCGCCACGTCTCCAGGTATCCTTAAAAACCCTCGATACAACGTATCATAGCCCCCATAGGAGTTCTAAATCACTCCTCTGGGGCCTCGGGGCTACCCCCGTGGGGTGCGCTCGCGCGCACCCCACGGAGAATCGAACCTCGCACTAACCCTGCAGGTCAAGGGAAAAACCTCCGGGTGATCCTTACTCCCTCAGAGGAGTTCTCAATCACTCCTCCGGGGCCTCGGGGGCTACTGTCGGGTACGAAGGTAAGGGGTACCCTAAACCCTTCGATAAATTAACGCTAAACATAGCAACCGTTTTTAAGACAGGGACCAGCCCACTGCTCAAGTAAGTAAGGAAAGGCCCCTCACGTGAAGGCCCCCTGCATCGGCTACGGCAGTGAGTCACGGGCCGGCCCACCTCGACGCCAAATGATGGACCGAGGGGTCGAACGAACGACCCCCCGCCCTCCACCTCGGCATCAAATGACGGACCGAGGGTCGAACGAACGACCCCCCGGCTCCTACCTCGACACCGGGTGACGGACGAGGGGACGAACGAACGACCCCTCGGCCTCTACTTCGATCCCTCCGACTCCACCTCTGCTCCGACCATACCTCGATAACGAGCGACGAACCAAGGGTCGAACGAACGACCCCCAGACGGAAGGCTCGATCAGCCCAACTGCTCCCGGCCTGGGTTAAAGTAAATCCGCCTAACGCCATGGGCGCCCATGTCCGCCGTCAAATCCAACGACTCTCCGTCATGTCCCTGATTCCTGTCAACTGTGCTGCCACTGTCGCCACGACGCGAGTACGGACTCCAACGGCACCCCTCGAAACGTGAACAGTACGGCCCTCGACGACGACTTCGGGGATACGACAGAGCCACGCAGGGCTCGACCCCCCTCGACCGAGGGGCTCGACCCCTCCCTCCAACAACTCCAGTACGGGCCCGTCCTGTGCGCCCCGTCTCGCTTCAGCTGTGGGATTCGCGCCCGTCTGCGGAAGCTGTACCGCGACGTGCCGCGGCGACTTCACTTCCACCACGACCCGGAGCGCCAAAAGGACGGGAAGGCCATGCCAGCACAGTGCTCGATGTCCCTTCGCCGGCACTGTGCCACAGACACGCTGCCCATACTATGACAGTTAGGATCCTGTACCCTCGGACCTCCCTTGGTCTATAAAAGGGGACGCCGAGGTAGAAAAAAGGGATCTCTCTCTCTGATCTCGGATCTCTCTGGACCTTTTTAAGACTCCATACTCATACCACGCTCACACACCACTGCTCGATCGACCCCTCGAGCAGCCAACCCACCGCCTAGGGCAACACCACTAGCCTTAGGCTCTAGATCGCTCTGAGCGATCCCGTGTAACTCAGCTTGTACCCCCCTGTATGAGCACTTTGGGTGCGAGATAATACAAGTCATCCTCCCCCGCTGGACATAAGGCCTTCTTTGCCCGAACCAGGATAAACCTTGTGTCCATCTTGCATCACGTCTGAGAGAGGGAGCACGCGATATACAAATTTACTAGTTGGTGGTCTTGACCCCCGGGTCATAACACCGACAGGCCACTATGGGCCAAACGGGCCGGATGTGACATATACCCCCCCCCCCCCCGCTCAAAGAACTCGATGTCCTCGTCGAGCCCAACATACCCACAACCAGGCAAACGATGACCAGGAACGTTCCCTCATAGCACACGCGACCGTGCGCCCAGTGTCAGCACATGTGTCATGCCGTGCGCCCCGCAGAGCCTACACGTGCAATGAACCTACCATGTCCGCACACCTGGCCCGCACGCGCCCGCTGCCGTGAAGGTCAGCTCTGATACCATTTGTAACGCCCCAAGAGTCCAAATGGCTCAGATCCACCCTACATGCTGAGCGAACCACACCCACCACCATCCCACTTAAGCTTTCGTCCTCGCTTCGCTTAAAAGGATTAACCAGGGATGGTGGGATGGACTCTAGAAGCCTTATATGTTGGTCTATCCCACCCTAAACAACTAAGGTGGGACTAAACCCTCCACAATATCTCATTAACACACATGGGCCACTACGGTCCAAACGGGCCAGATATGACATTGGGTTGGCGATCCGACTCCGGTGGAACCATCCACTCCGGTCGGTCCACCGAAGTGATGGACCGGAGAAGGCCGCTCTCCACCAGGTCTCCCAGCCGCTCCATGGTCGCCGTCGAAGGGAGCCAAGCGTCGGGGCCGCGCAGGGTATAGCTGGCCATGGCAGCGGGAAAGCGGATGCGCTCGGAAGCAGGGGTTGAAGGTGTGTTCCCGATCTTTCCTCTCCTTACTTGCGCACGCAGAGATCGGGCTCAGAGGGCGACGAAGGCAATGGCGAGAGAAAGAAGGCTAGGAAGGCAAAGGCAAGCGTAAGGAAGCCGAACCCCTGCCCCCGTATTTATAACCAGAAGCACAACGGGCGGATCCATCGAAAAGGCAGGTAAATTGCCACATTTAATGCACCTACCTACTGAAGGAATACGAGGTTGCTACGCTAGCCGGAAAACAAAACTTTTCGACCTCATAAACCAGGATCTACTGCTAGTTACAGGTTACGGGATTACCACTAGACGCGCAGGTGCAGCGGAAGACGACTTGGTGTAGTCGTGCGCGTCGCAGCAGGCAGTGTAGTTGCGTGGTCGTCCGTCTCAACGTCCCCTTCGCGCGGTTCGTCCTTGTGCTCCAGATGCAGCACCTCCGAGGAATCCCACACGTGCAGGGAGGAAGCGTTGCGCCTCCGGACTGCTAGGTCCGCGAAGAGCAAAAGGCGCGAGCGTGGGGAGGCGACAGCGGCTGCCAAAAGGCGTGGATCAATCTCGCCCCGCGCCCACCCCTTGCTTATATGGGCATCCTGACGAGCTCCCACGATGGAGGCCCATTAGTAACCCTAAACCTAGTCTAATTCGGGTCCAACCCGAATTAGGCTTCCAGCCCTTTAAGCGTGCGACCCTATGGGCTCACGCATACATAGACATGGCCCAAGTACTCTTACTCGACCAATAGTTGATAGCGGCCTCTAGCAAGGCGTGTCAACTCCTATGCATACGCTATGATCATATCAGACGAACCACTATGACCATGTACAAGTTATTCCCTTCGCCACTCGATATATGGTTCAACTCGTGGGTTAACACTTAACCCAAGCATGGCCATGCATTTGTTGATCCAATCACATGAGTGATTCAGTGATATCTCTCTCACACGAAGAGAGGGGCAAATTCCATCTTGATTGTCTATGTCTCACAGCATGTTTCCCGACCACCCAAGGGCCACCTTTATAACTACCCAATAACGGAGTAGCGTTTGATAGTCTCTAAGTAGATCGTTTCACATCTTGAGTACATACCACAATCTCAGGTCTAAGGACATAACGTACATGACATGAATAGAGACTTTCTCTTGTTGGGTCAGTCCAGCCTACATGTCTCACATGTGCCCACATTATTAGTTTGATATCTCCATGTCTATGACTTGTGAAACATAGCCATCAACTAATACATGTGCTGGTCTAATATTCAAGTGTGCTCTTACAAGAATGCCGACCAGGGACAACTTTTAGAATAACCATTCAGGTAATTGAGTTCCACAAACAATTCACATAATTGTCAATCAATACTAGTTGTCTATAATGGATATTCAAAGAACACTTTATTAATCATGGATACAATCGGAATATAATCATCCACATGATTAGCTCTAGGGCATATTCCTAACACCTACCGCCCCCTCAGATTCCATAGGACAAGGCACACCTGTCACGTCACCGCACTCCTCGCCGCACCCTACGCCTGCTACGGTTGCAGTCGAACGGACACCTCCTAAAAAGGCGCACTTACGGCGGACGATGGGCAATGACGGGCAATGTCTTCGGAGGTAAGCAACGGGCATTGACCCGTCCATCGAACTGTCGAGGGAGCGAAGGCTGGCCCTCAAAAGGGTTTCGACAACCGCTCTCGAGTAGTTCCTTCCTAGGGAAGTAAAACGGACTCCGGTCCACCCCCAAATCTCGAGGGGGCGAAGGCTGGCCCTCGAACAGGGTTCGACAGCCGCCCTCGAGTACCCGAGTCAGGGATGACCTAGGGGGAGCCAGTACGAAGCCCAGCTCGAGAATGAACTCTCGAGTCCCCCCAGGACATATCCAAGGCATAACCAGGGAATACTCAAGGATCCCTACGACGGGAGGCATCGAGCCACCGACTCTCATCGAACAGAGTTGATACCTAGGTAATCCACACGGTTTTGCATAATGAGGACACCTCAGGGCTTCTGTCGACCCCTGTCGAAGGGGGCACGAGTTCTCACTTGGATCTCCCCGTTACCAGCTCACTGAGGACTTCGAGGCCTGTCCGAACGAGGATAGCACGATGCTCTTCACCCCACAATCCGAGCGCAAGGACCCGTGGGAAGGACGCTATGAGGTAGCAAAAGCCCAGGCACACGAGGCTCGAGCGCTAGACTACGCACGACACCCGTCGATGAAAGAGGGTCGAAAACACTCGAAGCCTGGCAGACAGAGTTGACCCCTCGATGGGGCACTATGACTCCAGTTAATACCAATCCCCCTCGATAAGACACAAATCGAAAGCCCCTGGAGGAATTCTTAATCACTCCTCTGGGGCCTCGGGGGCTACCCCCGCGGGGGACGCTCGCGCCTCCCCCCACAGCGAGATAACGTAACAAAACCCTGCGCCTCGAGACTAGGTACTTCAACTCCACTTCATGTTAACAAACCCCACAGATCATCAGCAACAGCCTCTATACGTATTCACCTTATCCGCATAGGGGCTCAGGGGCTACTGTTGGGTACAAAGGTAAGGGGTACCCTAATCTCTGGCGATTTAGTGCTTAATATTCAGGCAAAATCCAAAAGCCATCCAACCTATAAGGGAAGGCCCATGAAGCAGGGGCCTACCTCCCCATCAAACATGACCAGACATGGGTCGGCCCATTACCAAGGGGACAGTAGGCAGGATCCCCCTCGACCTCGACCCCTCGAACAACGGAAGGGGGATCGATCGAACGACCCTCTGCCTCGACCCCTCGGACAACGGACAGGGGGTCGATCGAACGACCCGCGAGCAGGAGGATCGATCGACTCACCCACTCCCAGTATGGGGTAAAAGGAATCCAATGCGCCTACCTGCTCCAGCCTAACGCCATGGGCGGCCACTACCATGGTCAAATCTATCAACTCGTCGCCCATACTCGGGCTCTCTGACGATCGTGCGGCCACTGTAGCCACGTCACAAGTACAGAACCCAAAGGCACCCCTCGAGCTATGAACGGAACAACCCTCGACCGTGTTTACAGGGGCGCGTCAGGGTCACGCAGGCCTCAACGCTCCTCAACCCGGGTGCTCGACCGTCACCTCCAACCACTCAGGCATGGGACCCGCCCTATCCGCTCCGCATCGGCTGCAGAGCTCGCACCCGTCTACTGGAGGCCGATCGTCCTACACCATGATGTTCGGCAGTGTCCGGTCCGCTATCACCATGCCCTGAAGCACCGGAAGGACCAGAAATCCATACCGCTACAGCGATCGACGTCCCATCGCAAGCATGGAGTCATGGACACGCCTCCCATGCCGCTACAGTCTAGGACCTATGTACTCTCAGGTCTCCCCTTGGTCTATAAAAGGGGACACTGGGATAGTAGGGAGGGCATCGGGACACAGAACAGGGGCATAACCTCACACATCAGAACACAACAGCAAGACATCCGCTCACACTTGTTGTTGTCTAAACAACACCCACTAGCACTCTCCACAAACCCACTAGCATACGCAACAGAGTGCCACCTCCGAACACAATACAATCCAGTGATGGCTTGATCAACATCTCAAGCAATCAACCGACTCACCTAGGGTAGCTTGGCTAGTCCTAGGCCTCAGCTCACTCCGAGCACCCCGTGTAAACCAGCTTGTACCCACCGTATGAGCACTTCAGTGCGAGATAATACAATTCTTCCTTCCCCGCTGGACGTAGGGCCTTCTTTGCCCGAACCAGGATAAATATTGTGTTCTTCTTGCATCACATCTGAGAGTGGGAGCACGCAATATACAAATTTACTAGTTGGTGATTGAACCCCTGGGTCGAAACGCCGACACACGGGTTGAGTTTCCAGGGGTTTGGTGCATTTTTTTTGCCACCTAGCAACGTCACATTGATAAAAAAATAGAAAAAATTCCTTCATTGCCACTAGAAACTGTAATGATCCCTTCATTGCCATTGAAAAATACACAATTCCTTCATTGCCATCAATTTATATTTCCATTCCGTCTGTTTCTTGGGTAACGACGTGAATTGGCAGCACAGGCCGCAGGCACGCCGTGTCACACGATCTTTTATGTGAAGTCCAGGTCTAGAACGGGAATGCCAGTCCAATGCCCACCTTGACTTTGGTTTGCGTTTCGTGATTTCGTCATGAGCTCACGCTAGCTAGCAGGTGCATGCTCGTGGCATAGACCTCGGCTAGACGGCAACAGAGTGGTGCAGGTGCATGCTTTAGGCTTTAGCTGACGACGAAGGAGCTGCACGCCTAGACCAACATGAGGTCCTCTGCGCTATTATAGGTCGTGTGCTGGAGGCAGTGCCCGAGCTCGCGGAACACGTCGATCGCCGGTCGACGTGGTCCAGCGTGTCCCATGCGTGCAGCGCCAGTGCGTCGCCCACTCGTGTAGGTCGCGGTCTGACTTGGCGCCGCCGCTGCCATGTGCCATTGAACTGGATGATGACCAGCGGCGCTGTGGCGGCGAGGTCGTGTCATGTTGTGCGTGCTCATTGAACATGTCATGTCCATCTTGTCCAAGGCGAGGATCACACCGAGGCTGGCATAGTGCGCAGGTGCCGAGTCAGGGTGTCGTCCGTGTGTAGTGACCGCCCAGGCGTGCATTGTGCCGAAAGCGTCGATTCGTGCATAGTGCCACAGTGACCGATTTACGCATCCGCGGAGCCACGCGTGCAGTGCTGCGATGCGCCATGCGCAATGCCGCGAGCGCAGAGTCGCTGGGGACACTGGGACTAAATAAAGTACTCTTACGTAGTACTTGGGATCGGTGCAGACCCGAGGGAATTTGTGGGTTGGGAAGGGATTAATTTGGAGAGAGAGATATCAAGACTTCTAGAGAGATAAGAGAGGTCATTAGATTGGATAAGCAGTAAAATAATGGCTATACAGAGCATCTATAACACCGTTAGCTTGCAACGGATGGAATGACAATAAAGGGAACAAAAAATCTACATGAATGGCAATGAAGGGAAGTCATAATTTTGGATGGCAATCAAGGGATCATTATAGTTTCTAATGGCAATAAAGGAATTTTCTCAAAAAAATGCCCGCATGTCAAGTATGGGCATGTGGTGTACACTTAACAAGTTTAGGGGGCCTAAAATGCATTTTCGAAGTTCAGAGGTCTTTGTGTACCATTTAACAAGTTTAAGGGGTCCTAAATGCATTTTCAAAGTTCGGGGGCCTATATGACACACGCTGACATGTTCAAGGGTCTCCGGTGCATTTAACTCTTTTTTTTATTCCCTCTATGGCTCCGTCACAAAAGAAAAAAAATGATTCTAACACACTATTTTTTTGTGTTTTATAAGTTTTATATTAGTTATAAGTTAAAAAGTAATTTATGATATATAGTAAATATCATTATATTAATTATAAAATATTTTTATAATAATATAAATTGATTTGGAGCATATGAATCACTAGACACAGGGAGTCTAGTCCAAAACTTCTATTCTTTACTCGGGAGAGTAGTGCACTGCGGCATTACATTTTTATTTTTTCCGCAAAGATGACCTATTTGCTAATATGTCAGAGCAAATCTCGACCATCCATATAAACCGACTTAAAAGAGTCCTAATCCACGGTTAATAACAAGATCTCCGTGATTCGACATGATTGGTTGATGGTGGTGGCCGATCGACCTCACCCCTAGGCTGGTCGGTCTGTGGGCCCCACTTGTCACCCTCTTCTTTGGAGGTTGGTTTCCTACCGCCTTCTAGATTGCATCTACGTCGTTGTTTAAGGTCAGTTTGATCCGAGGGATGAGGTGATTTTCGATCATGATTCATAAAGCTATGGCACTCCTGGCAGACCTTCCGTGTCCGGCACACACTTCCTTTTTTTATTTGGGGCCCTTACACTCTGATTAATTATTGGTTTACTGCTCATATGCACTCTAATCATTTGGTTCGTTCTTGGTTGCAGGGAATGGCTGCTTCAGCCGTGCCATCCTCAGGCTGGAAGAGGGGGAAGGTCAAGGTTGTGCCTTCTGGTGACACCCTCTTAATAATGGACAGTGTACCAGGGGATGCAGTTCCACTTGAAAAGTCACTCACTTTGTCATGCATCATCGCTCCAAGGCTGGTAAGATCTCATGTACATCAATCCACACATGCATCCAGATTTATGTGTGGTGCCCTAATATTGATTTGATGATTGCTTTAGGCACATCGTTATGGAACATACGAGCCATTTGATTGGGAAAGTAAGGAATTCCTTAGAAAACTTTGCATCGGAAAGGTCTTTCCATATGTTTTATATACACACATTCATATATGTACTCTCGCTCTCATGAGCGCTCCTTGTGCGTAGCATCTGATGTTTTTTCTACAACTAATATATATGAGCTAAAATTGAAAACATGTTATTCTCTTTAAAGTGGACTCTACTACTTCAGGCCGTGAGTATGGAACAGTTTATCTAGGCGACACAAATATTGCATACCGGGTTGGCCAAGGTGAGATGATCTTTCACTCTATTGCTTTGGTGATCTTCTCATATTCTATTTTATGTATCTTTTTAATTTCAAATGCTATTTTGGTTGATCAGGTAAAAGAGCAATGTCGTCGTAAGGGTGACAACAGTCCATATACCACAGAATTGCTAAGATTGGAGGAAAAGGCTAAAGATCAAGGTTCATGTTGTTGGAGTAAGGTTAGTATATGAAATTTAATTACCAAACGTCAAGTTAACGTGCATTAGAGCATACTTGTTGGTTGCATTGTGATCATAAGAATGTATATCTTATTGGTTATTTATCTTGTTGGTTGCATTGTGATCATAAGAATGTATATCTTATTGGTTATTTATCTAGGAACAAGGCATCATAGAGGCTTCAACTATAATTCTGCCATCATTTACCAACCCTTCTGAAGTAAAGGGTTTTTTTCTCAGATGAAAGGGAAGGTCTTGGAGGCTATCGTTGAGCAAGTTTGTGATGACAGCACCATTCGAGTTTACTTGTTTCCTAGTTTTCATTTCGTTTAGGTTTATATTGCTAGGGTTCAGGTAATATTCCTGTTGTTTGTTGTCTTTTTACTCTTTCCTTTACCTTTTATTGAATTGAATATTTTTGAACAAAAAAATGTTTGTCGGGCTCATATCAATAGGCCCCATCGATGGGAAGGCGAGCATTCATTCTAAGTATGGCTTCTCAAGCTAGAGCTACTGGAAATGTTGATGTTAACAGTATAACAACAACTCAAGTACATCTAGCAGCAGCTCAGAAGCTTGTACTATCTGCATCTACTTATTCAAAAATTCCACCTGATAGGTTCGGTAGAGAGGCCAAACACTTCACCGAGACAAGAGTTCTCAATAGAGAAGTAAGTTGCTTTGTTCACTTTTAATATCAAGTTATTAAGCTTAATACTACCTTTAAAATAATATATAATTTCTTTTAACATTCTATGTAGTTACGGATTACATTGAAGGGCACAGACAGTTTTGATGACATGTTTGTTTCAGTGTATTATCATGATGGAAGTACTGAAAAGGACTTAGCACTTGATCTTATAGAAAATGTATGGATTATTGCTTGTCCTTTCACTAATAAAACATTGCTACATTAGTAATTTATTATTAAATTTAGCTTACCTTCAAGCACCTCCTATCACTTTTTCATATAGGGGTTTGCATAGTATATGGAATGGAGTGCAAACATGCTTGGGGCTGAAACAAAAAAAAGCTAAAGAATGCAGATATTCAGGCTAAGAAGGAACAACTAAGGATATGGATTGGATTTCAGCCACCTGCTACAAATACAAGACCCATACACAACCAGAAAATCACAGAAAAAGTTAGTTCCGTTACAAATATTCATATTCTTTTAAAAAATAGCATTAATATATTTATCTTCTATTTCATGTTCATTTGAATAGAAGTAACATTAGTTTATTTGCATCAGAAGTGGAAACGTTAAACTTTGAAGTATGGCCCTAGAAACAAGAATACTACATCCATCATAAATGTAAGCCATATTTTAATGCCATTAACTCAAGCTTGACAAGTTTTGACCAACAATTAGTCAAATATATATGTTTTATTGTGAAAAAATGCATCAGGTAGTCCATATTCAAGAACACTTTAAGTTGTTGATTGATTTTATGTAACATTTGATTATGTAAGAAAAATTAAAAGTCAAAGTCTACTCTTAAAATTCTTTCTTATATGAAAATACAAAAAGGAGTATATGAATATTTTGATCTAGTTATCTATGAAAGAATATATATATATAAATAAAGCAACAAATTTAACTCTTTTGCCTTGTTTAACAAGTATTAACGCGCGCAGCGTAGGCTGTGTGAGTGTGATTGAGGCTTGTTAGATATCGTTGCACAATGTTTTGGGCACCCATATTTGTATGTTGATAAGACGATTTAATGTAGTGTAATTTAATTTAATGCACACCAATCAACACCATTATTTGTTGTTTTGTGTCAGTAAATAGTTGCGTAGAAAATTGGATCCTACTATATATGTGCACATATTGAATTGTGGGGGCGGCTGCTAAATTGTGGCTTACATGGTTTTCTTCTTATTCATTGTGGGGAATAAGTGGCAAATGCGGGTAACGTGCTTAGCGCCTGTATAATGTAACCTCTGGTCAAGTGCATGGATCCAAATTATTGTACTGGATGAGTGGGTGTGACCAAAGTATGCAGTTATTTTACTTTGGAACAAGAGAATAGTTAATTTAAGTATAATGCATCTGTTCTTTTTATGAGAACATCAACTACTGGTGGGGCAGATGAGTTAAGATCCATCTCTATTATTTTAAAAATTATCAACAAACTATATACCTCTTTGGTAAATCTTGTGAAGGATTCAATTGTTTGATGAGAAGAAGGATACTTCAACGTGATGAGAAGAAGGATACTCCAACGTGATGTGTAGGTACATTATTTCCTATTTCCTTTTTCATTTGATAGTTTATTTGCAATTTCTTGTTCATTATGTTCATTGACTTCTATTTACATCTTTCTCCTCATTCTATTCATATTTTTGGCTCTGCATTACTCTAAGAATGTTGAGAGCATGTGCTTTTGTGTAGATTGAGATTGAAGCAGTGGACAGGAATGAAACATTCTTAGGTTCCTTATGGGAGTGCAAGACCAATATGCCTTCTGTTCTTCTTTAAGTTGGCCTAGTCAAACTTAATTCATTTGGACTAGACATAAATCTATATGCTCAAAATCTTATTAGATCAGAATAAACCGCAAAGCAAAAGAAATTGAAGGTGATGTAGTTCTATTTTTATAAGATATAGGACATGTAAATGTTTAGTTAATTATAACACTCTTGTTTTCTAGGTGTGGGAGAATTACAATGAACTATAAGTCATTCCCCAAGGATCCATGACCGAACAAAATGGAAAAGAGACTTTCAAGGTTTGTCTACTTAATTCCTTTTTTGTTGTAACATGAAAACATGCACAATACAAATGTTCTAATTAACTTTTGCTTCATGTTATTTTAAGGTTATTGTAACTGAAGTCCTTGGTGGTGGAAAATTCTAGTTGGTGACCATCGCATGTACAACATCCAACAACTGTTTACTTCTCTAAAATTCAATAAAATATCAGAAACTTCTCAAGATAACTCTGATACATTGGGAAATCAAGATCAAACAATAAATACTCAATTGGATACTTTGGAAGTTAAAGTTAAGCCACATAATCATGTAGTTCCTCTTCCTGCTAAGTGGTCTAGTTTGTTTAAAGATCATCTAAATACTACAAAAGGTGAAGTTCAATTTGCTGAAGAGTCAAACACTTCTAAAGTTATTGATCCATCAAATGATATTCCATTTAATCCAACAAAGGGAGATGTGGTTTTAGCCCAGTACAACCTTGACAATTCTTGGACAGAGCCATGGTATGATGAAACCCAATTATATATTTATATATTCTTTTCTCAAGGGTTTTTGGTCTATAACTTTACATCTCTAGGAAAAATCCTAAATCTTATCTTCTTCTTTTTGCCGTAGACTCCTGTCCGTATGTCAAATTGCAAATATACACTCATAATTTCCTGTTCTGTAGATTGTGAGTGAGCATCAAGGTCCCATAGAGAGAAAGTTTGAGGTGTTTTATATTGATTATGGAAATCAAGAGATAGTTACTTACAGCCACTTGAGGCCTGCGCCTGCGAATTGTTCTATTTTTGTGATTCCTCCACTTGCCAAGTTGTGCAGTCTTGCATCATTGTAGTTCCTGACATAATGGATGACCTTGGTGAAAAAGTTGCAGAGTATCTAAGAATGCTCTTGCTTGATAACGAGGGTGAGTTCAAAGCAACAGTTGAAGAGCACAACATTGTGGGAGTGAAGCTAGAAGGACAAGTAACCGGAGAAAATATTATTGTGAGCATGTATAATGAAGATGCTGAAATCAACATCAGTGCTACAATGCTATAGGTATGGTATTCTCACTTTTTTCATTGACTGATTGAAAAACATGGTACCTCTATTCAATTTTTAATTGATATTGAAAATGCATTTAGCTAACATGAATGTGTACAGTGGTTAATGTACTACATTCTTTCTAGACTATTAATTATTTACTTGTCAGTAGAATGGCTTGGCTCAGCTCGATAGGAAGAGGTGGAACTCATCATGGGAGAGGAGGGCTACCATGAAAAACATGGAGGAGTTCCAAAAACATGCAAAGAAGAAGCATCGTGGCATTTGGCAGCTCCAGGTTTGTGTACGTGCGCCTGATAAATCTGTGGAAGAAGACAAGACGCTCTAGGACATCGATGACAATGAAGACCTACTAGCGCCAGCTCGAGCCAGCAAGTGCTATAACCTTATCAAACACATCGCTTCGAAGTCCACTACACCCCCACCGAAGCATAGTAGGGATCATGTTGTGGGTGGGCCATTGTTGTAATATATAAATATAAACTTATAAACAAGTACAAGATGTATGATACTTTAGTGAAGGAAAGCTCTGTGGGTTAATAATTAGTGTGCATTTGCCCCAGCGATGTAGGCCAGTCCTTGCGAAACAAATATGACATCTAGTACTAAACTATATATAGAGGTGCTTGCAGCTGATAAATATCATGGCATTCATGTTTTTTTCTAGTCTCTAGTGTTTGTCATCATTTTCTGCAAGAAAACAAATAACATGTTTCCATTTTATGTTTTGGATGTTAAATAGATCTTTTTACTTTTTTCTCTGTTTCCTCGAGTACTTGAGCACTATTTTCAAGTGGTTTTCTCATGGTTTGTTGTATAACCCATTGAAATTGGTGACTGAGTAGGAGTAAGCTCGCTCATAGATTTTAGTACTCTCTCCGTTCCAAATTATAAGATGTTTTGATATTTTTAGTCCAAATTATAAGATGTTTTGACATTTTTAGATTCGATAGCTTTTGTTAAAAATATCAAAATGTCTTATAATTTGGAACAGAGAAAGTATGACGATAACAATGGCTGAATGGGAAAATTAATCAATGACAATGACAGCTCAATAATCAGAACCATAGAGAAACATGAAGAAAAAAGTGAACATTTTTTGGTGTATTATGTTACTTAGAATATTCTGCATTGATCACTAGAAGATTATATTAATTAAGGTGAATAAATGACATGATACTTACAATTTACAATATTCCTTGACCATGTTTGGGACCACTTGTCCAGCAGCAGTTGAGGGAAGCAGATAATCCCGCCAAATGCCTTTCACTTGATTCTCGTTGATTGCACTAGGCTTAGGGCCCGCTTGGTAGGGTTCCGGCTCATGCAAAAACAACTCCGGTTCTGGCTCTCACGAGGAACAACTTCTATTAGAGAGCTGAAGCTGTTATGGTGATTTCGAAGTTGAACTAAGTTGTTGTTAGCAGAGAATAATACAATAGTATCTTGAATATTATTGAGACCATGGTCACATCATAGCAATCCGGTTTCTTGAGTCTCCTGATGCGATCTGATCATCAGATTAGTGATGGTAATTGTAATGACATTCAATTTGGATGATTCCTACACATTGCTCTCACTAAATTGTGTAACTTCATAGCTATATGTCAACTCTACAATAGTTATGTTGTCCTTGTCAGCATACCCGTATCCTTTCACTCCCAAATAACTGCAGGTAGAGGTTCATTTCAAGAGACTGCATGGAAACAAAGAATACATCCTGATGTATGAGAACGGCTGAACGGACTATTGTAAAGATACAATGAAGAAATATTTAGCATATCTAACTTTTGGAATAGTTGAGCGCTACAAAAGAAAATATTTTTCTGATAGAATATAACTTGATAGAATGATGGATATTCATAAATGGTTGGATTACTAAAGATGATTTACATTTCAGAGTACAAAACATGTAGGTACTCTGTTAAGATTTTATTGAGATGTGCATGTGAATTAATCACTTGGTGGCATAGAACACTACACAAATAACCAGATTTTGTTCTAATATTAGTGCTTACGGAATATATATAGTTATCCTAAATATTAATGCTTGCATGTGAGCCTAGTACCTTGGTACAGATGGTTGTCTCTTGTAAAAAAATTAGAGCGGCATAGATTTTTTTGATATTCCCACATGGATGCAAATTTGAAAAAATCTGATACCCTTACATTTTCAGTCACAAAGTAGTATTGAAGCTAGATTGAATTAACTATCATAGGCATCATAGAAGCCACGTTCATTATATATCATATAAGAACTTCAGCCCTGCAAAATTGCCAGCCATAGTCAATGAGTCTCACAATACTAACAACAGATGGAAGGTAGAATGATATTCATGTGTGAGATCTTTGAAACTCAGTTGGTAACTGAAACCCAAAACCCACCACTATATGGTAATAAAAAATTAAAAAAATAACAACATATGCATGACATATATTACGTAATTCACATGTACAAACAAGAGGCAATAAACAACACACAATTTTATAGCTCAACTTACAACAAAGTTAATAGATTATATAAACAGTTTGAAAAAAGAATGTGAAACCAAGGATGAAAAGTCGTCATAGAGAACTAAATGACTTATTCATACTCATCTGATAGTAACCCGAGATACTAAGGATGAAAAGTCACCCTTCCCTCCTTGTCACCCTAGCATTAAAGTTGTTCCGATCGAAGACTACAAAGACCCTTAGACATCAACCAACACAACTCTAGTTTCGTCAGAGATGGTGATGTACATAGATAAATATGGACTCGATGCGAGGAGAATGTGTACAATTCAATGTACAAAAAAACTGGTTTTGGCGGGGAAAAAAAATCCAACATCAGCTGTTGCATCAGAGGTTCAAAGTTATAAATCATTCCCTTTTCCTAAAGAAGTTGTGTTAGCTTACATTACACTCATGCCCCATTTAATATGAATTCTTGCGGCTCAAGCTTCTAACGGCGCCAGAGACGGAGTTTAGTGGAGACGAAACCGAGCTTCAAACCCCCTTGCCCAGAGAAAAATGAGAGTATGTCTGGCTGCAACCATAAGAAACCTGGATTAAAAGAGCAACGACAAACAAGACTACAACTCGTCTGGCTCTGCAAGAAATCAGGACTCAAGAAACTATGAGTAGCAGTGGTAGTACTATGCCTAGTCTGCAATCTGCATGACTACAGCTGGCCAGCAATATGCATTTTGCTGCCTAGTAAAAACGACAAAACAGATCCAGATCAGTGGCGAAGCCACATGGAACCACCCGAGTGCACGGGCACCAGGGTAAAATGAAAAAATTAGTTAATAAGTAGTAAATTTTACCTCTTGTGCACCACTCTGACTCAAACATGTGCACCACTGTGACCGTGTGCACTCGGGTTCTTGATGTTCTAGCTTCGCCACTGATCCAGATATGGCATGATTACATGATATGTTCAGTTGTGTGAAAATCTTTCTAGTCAATTCTTTTATTTTTATATAGTCGAGGACCTCAGCTGCCCTCCTCGCTAGTTCCATACGGAAAAAAAATTGGGTGAGCGCTGGGCTCATTGAGCCAGCAATGCGCCCCTCCGTTTGATGTCTGACGCGTGGCAGGAAAAGGAATCAACGCCCACGTAGAGGGCTCGTGGACGCCGCTGCCCGGCTTGGTGGCTCCGCGTTGGCTTGGTTGGCTTGTTCATCAGCTAGCGCCTCCTAGTACCACGTCGAGTATCAGCGGCTCGTAGTACCACGTCGTACATTTGGACTATAATGATCATTTTCAAGATTTTCAAGATTACTATATCAAATTAATAATGATCATTTTTCTCTCTTCACAAATAGACAAAGTTAAATATTATTAATTTGTTTATATATTTGTAAGACACTAAAAATCCTGAAAAAATCACAGAATGTGTACACACCAAATCATTACTATGCTAAAAATATCATTTTGAAATAATAAAGTTTACTATATCAATTAAGCTTGACACGACATAAATCTATAACTCAGACATGCTAAATATACCATTATAAAATTTATTATTTTGAGCTATTTTTAGTATAGTCAAGAATTGGTGATATACACATTCTATGGTTTTCCATGATTTTTTAGTATTCTATAAACATATTAAGAAATTCATCATGTTTAAATTTATCTATTTTTTAAGAGGGGTAAAATGATCATTTTAATACAAAACAATATTTTTACTGTATAGTTACCATCATGTAGAGCATATAAGATTTTATAGTATAATTTTTGGATACTTATATGATTTTATATTAATTTTTTCAAAATGATTTATTGGGCACAGTATCCAGCAACAAATTTAATGAAAATTAGAGTGTCCTTTAGAAAATCTTACTGTTTTTATTGTCCAACAGCAAATGGAGTTCATTATGAATGTCCAGTACCAAAATTTCCCTAAAATAAATTGTTTAATCCTTGTTCATTTGTTTACACTCGGCTCGCATCGGCCACGCAACTGCCAGGCGTCATGAACTCTCGTATCAGGAAAACGTGATGCTACGCTCGGAGCGGGCCTCTGAACAACTAAACAAGCCAACTAGTAGGAGTACGAGCCGAGAGCCGAGCCAGGCAGCCAGAGAGCCAGACTGGCGTCCACCAGCGCTTCATACCCATGCGAGCGCTCGTACGTGGGCGTTGATTCCTTTCCCTGCCACGCGTCAGACATCAAACTCAGGGGCGCATTGCTGGGTCAATGAGCCCAGCGCTCACCTAATTTTTTTCCGTTCAATACTAGCACCAAACTTTAGTTACTATATATGAGACTAAATTTCATAATGGTTTTGTTAGTAGAAATTATACAACAAGCCTAATACTCTCATTAATATATTATGTAATTATGTGCTGATAAATTTACAATGGTAATTTGGCCCCCACTTGATTACTGATCACGCTCCGTCACCGAGCGACGCAAACACTATTGAACAATGTTTATATGCTTTTTTTTCTCTCTCTCTCCTTTCTTCTTATACCACAAAGCTAGTGAATGAATTCATCCTGAGGTACTCTCAAGGGATCGCTAGAGAACAGGCAAACTGCAACAAACTGAACAATGTTTGTCTCAGGTCCTTTTTTCTTTTGTTTCCGTCCCTTTTCATTTGGTCCGACTCATGCCCTCTGCCCGGAAAACAGAATGATTGTAAAATGTCCAAAAATACTCTCGGAAAGGGACTTCGAAAACGAAAACAACAAAAGCATATCATGAGCTTTAGGAGAAGAAACTTTCACGAAAGACGGGGGAGTCATTTACGGCCATCGAAATATGCGACAAATAGCTTCAGAAAAGTAGGACGATTCTCAGCCGTTGAAACGCGGGTGAAGGATACGTACAAACTGACCCCGGCCCCGGCACATGAACCACGCGCCCCCAGGAGCCAGCAGGCGCTGACGTGGGCCCACCAACCAGTGCCACAGCACGTGCCCTGGCCACCGTCGCACGGAGCCACGGACACTCGACGCACTTTACAGTTGCATCGGCGGTGACACGGCAACGGAGAGGAGAGAAGAGTGACTGATTGAGGATAGAGATATTTTAAGCGCCTCCTCGATTTCCTCCGCCTCCCGAACTAGTCATCACTCATCGCATCGCGCGCACACAAACACTCCACGCGCAGCAATGGCGACGACCGCCTCGCCGCCGCTGCAGCTCGCCACCGCCTCCCGCCCGCACGCCTCCGCCTCGGGCGGTGGAGGCGTGGGCGGGGTTCTCCTCGCGGGCGGTTCCGGAGGTGGGGTCGCGCCGGGTCGGGGTCGAGGACGGGTGCAGCGGCGGGTCTCGGCGCGCAGCGTGGCGAGCGATCGGGACGTGCAGGGCCCCATCGCGCCCGCGGAAGGTACGTGGCTGCGTCCCCCTGCTGGTCCCGGCTCCTTGGGTGAGGTTTAGGTACCAATGCGGTTCGAAGCGCTATTGAATGATGCCATGCGGGTGTGTGATCCTTGTGCTGCGCGGTGCGTGCGCTGGCTCCGTGCTGCGGAACCGTCGTGACTTGCTGATGCGGCCATGCGGGTGGGTTAACTGCGACAGTGATGGTGGTGTATGCGAGCAATCCGAGCATTGCCCGTCTTAGTTTTTTTTAAGACGTTTGCTGAATTTGCAAATAAACTTTAAAATGTCTTCTCAGAATTCAGTAAAACTGGGTCTGTTCTAACGGCCCTGCACCGAACAGTCCAACACCATGTGTATAATACAAGTTGGAAGAATTATTTGCGTGGTGAATTGAGAATAGTTTGTTTGTGGAATTCTGGAATATGGTAACTAGCAGAGTTGTATCCGTATATTTAGGCAATTATCGGCTTCCTTTCTTCTGAAGGTATTTGAGACACTGATGTGATTCTAGGACTACTAATGAATCAGACCATAAAAAAAGGATCAAACGGTTGGTGCAGAATATTCTGTAGATATAACTACCTGATGGCTGGTGGTTGTGCAATGATTTTCACGCAATTACAACTGCCTCTATGGCTTTTCCTATAGTTGAGAATGTAAATTACATACCATGTAGGTAAAAATTTAAGATCCTACAATTATGTCTTGCAATACAGGGCTTCCAAGTGTGCTAAACTCCATTGGCTCATCTGCCATTGCATCAAACATCAAGCACCATGCAGAGTTCACTCCCTTGTTCTCTCCAGAGCACTTTTCTCCCCTGAAGGCTTACCATGCAACCGCTAAAAGTGTCCTTGATGCGCTGCTGATAAACTGGAATGCGACTTATGACTATTACAACAAAATGAATGTAAAACAAGCATATTACCTGTCCATGGAGTTTTTACAGGTGACACAACCTTCTTCTCTAACCTCGCTATTCATATTTTGCTAATTGTGTCCTGATGTTAATTGGTAATTATTGTTTTCTATAATGTAGGGAAGGGCTCTCACAAATGCTATTGGCAATCTAGAGATAACTGGTGAATATGCAGAAGCACTAAAACAACTTGGTCAAAAACTAGAGGATGTTGCTAGCCAGGTATGGTTTCTTTAGAGTTGGTGCTTAGTACCAATACTTTGCCACACATTTTCATTATTCCAGATATCTAAGAAAAAACACACACTTTATGATCAAATCCCATTTTCTATCATTTAGTTTGTGTTCTTCGTTTAGCTTTTGCCACGGGTTAATCTATGAAATTTTGGCTATATACAACTGTATGATGCCTAAAGTGCTCTGAAGTTAGAAATCATAAGGTTTAGATGATGCTGTACTTGCTATGAAACAGGAACCAGATGCTGCCCTGGGAAATGGTGGTTTAGGCCGCCTGGCTTCTTGTTTTTTGGATTCTTTGGCAACATTAAATTATCCAGCATGGGGATATGGACTTCGCTACAAATACGGCCTCTTTAAGCAGATCATAACAAAGGATGGTCAGGAGGAGATTGCTGAGAATTGGCTTGAGGTACCAAGATGCCTTCTTATTTTGCTACTAGGCAACTATTAACGATCTGTGTGTTATCTTCTTATGCCAATCGTGCTTGCATTTAAATTCTCCAGATGGGATATCCTTGGGAGGTTGTAAGAAATGATGTCTCTTATCCTGTTAAATTCTATGGTAAAGTGGTCGAAGGCACTGATGGTAGGAAGCATTGGATTGGAGGAGAAAATATCAAGGCCGTGGCACATGATGTCCCTATTCCTGGCTACAAAACTAGAATTACTAATAATCTACGTCTTTGGTCAACAACAGTACCAGCACAAGATTTTGACTTGGGAGCTTTTAATTCTGGAGATCATACCAAGGCATATGAAGCTCATCTAAACGCTGAAAAGGTCTAAGACTGAACCTGTCAGTATTGCTCATCCGCATAAATCCTAAACACCTGGCAAAGATACGATTCCTGATTCCAGTAATTGATAATCTATGTTTTCTGTCTGTATACTTGTCCTTGCATCTTTGGTAATTTGTATAATATTTTTAGTTTATATTTATATGTTGTGCTAATGCACACAGTGTGACTTGATATTACTTACAATAGGAGTTATTATTCCTAAACTATGTCTGATTTACTGCTTTTCTCATCGTGCTAGATATGCCACATATTATATCCAGGGGATGAATCACTAGAGGGGAAAGTTCTCCGCTTGAAGCAACAGTATACATTATGTTCAGCCTCACTACAGGACATCACTGCTCGTTTTGAGAGTAGAGCTGGTAAGTCTCTCAACTGGGAGGACTTCCCCTCTAAAGTTGCAGTGCAGATGAATGACACTCATCCAACACTATGCATTCCCGAGTTAATGAGATTACTGATGGATGTTAAGGGATTAAGCTGGAGTGAGGCATGGAGTATTACAGAAAGGTATTTGCTGTGCCAAAATATCTTCCTGTTATAATTAACTTGTTTTATTTCTTCATTTGCCATCCAATCCATGCTAATTTCCTAATCATTTCCAGAACCGTGGCATACACTAATCATACCGTGCTTCCTGAAGCTCTAGAGAAGTGGAGCTTGGACATAATGCAGAAACTTTTACCTCGACATGTTGAGATCATAGAAACAATTGATGAAGAGGTATTAGATGTCCAGAAAGTGTTTATGCAATGTATTTCTTGCTCTATGAGTTGACATACATTTTTCTCTATCCTTGATTGAAACAGCTGATAAACAACATAGTCTCAAAGTATGGAACCACAGATACTGAACTTTTAAAAAATAAGTTGAAAGAAATGAGGATTCTGGATAATGTTGACCTCCCAGCTTCTATTTCCCAACTATTTGTTAAACCTAAAGAAAAAAAGGAATCTCCTACCAAGTCGAAGCAAAAATTACTTGTTAAATCTTTGGAGACTACTGCTGAGGTTGAGGATAAAACTGAGTTGGAAGAAGAGGAGGCAGAAGTTCTATCTGAGATAGAGGAGGAAAAACTTGAATCTGAAGTAGAGGCAGAAGAAGAGAGTTCTGATGATGAGTTAGATCCATTTGTAAAGTCTGATCCGAAGTTACCAAGAGTTGTCCGAATGGCAAACCTCTGTGTTGTTGGTGGACATTCAGTAAATGGTGTAGCTGAAATTCACAGTGAAATTGTGAAACAGGATGTGTTCAACAGCTTTTATGAGGTATTAATACAAGAATCTGAATCTTATGTCTACATTGTTCTTATAATAATGATCTGGGAAAATGTCATTCATCATCTAATCATCTGTTCTGTTTCTTTGGCAGATGTGGCCAACTAAATTCCAGAATAAAACAAATGGAGTGACTCCCAGGCGTTGGATCAGGTTTTGTAATCCTGAATTAAGTGCATTAATTTCAAAGTGGATTGGTTCTGATGACTGGGTGCTTAATACAGACAAACTTGCAGAACTGAAGAAGGTATTTCCTTTTCGGCAGTATTTTTTTTTTTGATTTGTTACTAACACACATTTCTCTTTAAGTTTCATTCTTACTTATGCTTTATTTTTTACTAACATCAGTTCATCATATAACAGTTTGCTGATAAAGAAGATCTGCATTCAGAGTGGCGTGCTGCTAAAAAGGCTAACAAAATGAAGGTCGTCTCTCTTATAAAGGAGAAGACAGGATATATTGTCAGTCCAGATGCAATGTTTGATGTGCAGGTATATTTTGTAACAGAACATCACTACATCAGGGCAGCCATATGCACTGGTGGTAAAGTTCATGGTTGTAGTGGTTAAGTCATTAGTTGAAGACTGAACTTGCAATGGAAAATAGCTAGTTTCTTATAGGTTTGCTCATTCTTATTAGAAAACATATGCCATTTGTTGATTGACTTAGGATTTCACATCTGGATCCCTTAGGTGAAAAGGATACATGAATATAAGCGGCAACTGCTAAATATCCTTGGAATTGTCTACCGCTACAAGAAGATGAAAGAAATGAGCGCAGAAGAAAGAGTAAAGAGCTTTGTTCCAAGGGTATGCATATTCGGTGGGAAAGCATTTGCCACATATATACAGGCAAAAAGGATTGTTAAATTTATTACAGATGTCGCAGCTACCGTAAACCATGATTCAGACATTGGAGATCTGTTGAAGGTAATTTCGTCTCTTCTTAATACTACTTGCCATATTTAATTTCCATCCTCTGGTAAGTGGTAACGGCAATATGGCTTCAACAAATTATCTTACTGCTACCAAAAAGTAACACCTATTGTTATGTTCATGCTTGTAAAGCTCTTGAATTGTATACACTCCGTCAATCAGACAACAAATGATCATAGGGTTGACTATTAAAACTTCTGAGGATTGTTGTTTGTTGTCCAGGTCGTATTTGTTCCGGACTATAATGTTAGTGTTGCCGAGGCGCTCATTCCTGCCAGCGAATTGTCACAGCATATCAGGTAACATGTAGCTGCCACTGTTTTTTTTTTTGTCTTGATAGGATATGTGCTTTTGTTAACCTCATATTATCTGTTCAGTACTGCTGGAATGGAAGCTAGTGGGACCAGTAACATGAAGTTTGCAATGAACGGTTGCATTCTTATTGGAACTTTAGACGGTGCGAATGTGGAAATCAGAGAGGAGGTTGGAGAGGAAAACTTTTTCCTTTTTGGTGCAGAGGCACATGAAATTGCTGGTTTGCGGAAAGAGAGAGCTCAGGGAAAGGTATTTCACTATTTGTATAATCTTATCACTGTTGCCTTTTTGTCAAGCTAGTAAAGATTTTTCTGTCTAACTATGTGCACCCACATAGTGTGCATCAATCAATTTTATAATATAATCTTATTACTTTGTTCTCCACTTATAGTTTGTGCCTGACCCAAGATTTGAGGAGGTTAAAGAATTTGTCCGCAGTGGTGTATTTGGGACTTACAACTATGATGAATTGATGGGTTCTTTGGAAGGAAATGAAGGTTACGGACGTGCAGATTATTTCCTTGTTGGCAAGGACTTCCCCAGTTATATTGAATGCCAAGAAAAAGTTGATAAAGCGTACCGAGATCAGAAAGTACGTTCTCTTAGTGTTGCTGATTATTTTCTGGATACCCTGAACATGACGATTATGCAGACTTTTTATATTCTGATGACTCGTACATATTGTATTGTATAATAATAGCCTGTCCTCACTAAATCATAGGAGCACTCAGAAGAACATTGCTGCATGTTACGCTGTATTGCTAATAAGCTTACACTTAGAGCAAGCTTTCATGAACTATCTAGACCATTGCTCCATAATGTAGGTATAGATTCCAATAGTAGCTCAAGGAAACAATTAGAACTGTAAATAACCTAATGATTTCTCATGCCAGTAACCGGCGTACATTAGGATTCTGCAATTTTTTCTGGATAATTTTAAAAAATAGTGCTCCGCCAGGCCCTCCTTTCTGCATTTTTTTTCTGGACTATTAAAAAAACAGTCCTTTGCCAGGCCCTCCCTTCCTGCATTGTTTTTTCTTGTTTGACAGTGTTTCTGAAGAGTGATCAGATTATCAATTCTATAGATTTTGCTTTCGACACTTTGGATGTCTCCAGGCGGCTTGTCATTTACATTTAGCTATGTCAACTATGTTTTTATGTCGTTGTCCATCAATGGATATTTCTTGTCATTTCTTTCTACTCATATATTTAACCTGCAGTTATGGACAAGGATGTCTATCCTCAACACAGCTGGCTCATCCAAGTTCAGCAGCGATAGGACAATTCATCAGTACGCCAAGGATATCTGGGATATCAGCTCCGTCATCCTTCCCTAATCCCTAGACAGGTGGATATCAGGTTATTTCACCTATATCTCTGTCAACCCTCAGGATCAAGGAACGATTGGTGACAACATTAATTGGCCTCAGCCCCTAGCAGGAAGCGCTGGTCACCCCAGTTTTGTGTAGACAAAATCAGGCAAGATGAGGTAGGCATGGATAAATGATGGGACTATGCATGGTATATAATTCATCTGTTGTAATATTGGCAGCGCTGTTCAGTACCTTGCCTTTCGAATCTGGTTTTGGTGTGTGTATCCGCTAATAAATGCAGGAACACCATCGACCATTTGGCTCGCTGGTGATCTGGTGACGTGAGTAATTAGTCCATTGCCTCCTGAAGCTTCCTGGGTTCTGTATTCTAATGGTCTTTCGTAACGAAAAGGGCGGGAAAGTACGGCGGGGCGCTAGTGCTATTGTGACGTTACCAGATTCTCCACCATCCGTGTGGAGGTGATTGGTGGGATCGTGAAGCGTGAATGCGTGATCTCTTCGTCGTGCTCGAGATCACGATCTCTAAGGTGAGAAGAAAGGGATATACGGGGGTGATTAGATAGGATCAAAGGATAGATTTGACTTCACTTAAATATGAATGCGTGGTATTTTTAGAGCAGATAAGGTGTGGGATAGGGGGAGACACGAAAGCTATGGGTAGCACGCTGCGCCGCGTTGTGGCTTTGGGCCACCGACCGATTTACCGTGGGCAAAGCTAATGGTTTGTTGGTGTTGGGGGTATGACACTCAAGTTATAATTTTTTTTATTCTTCTTGTAAATGTTGCGGTAAAGTTTTGCTGTCCTTTCAGAGAAAAATTATCTAGAGCATTATCATTATAATTTTATATTTCTATGTTAATAACTCTTAGTAATATATGTAATGATTAATGATGAAATATATTCTCTTCGTTTCAAATTGTAAATTAATCTGAGTTTTCAAAATAAATAACTTTCGTGTGAGATACTCGCTCCATTTCAAATCTTACTCGTGTTTTGGATGTTGAGGAATGAGGAATAATAGACACGGGCCAAAACAAGCATGACCAGAGTCCAGAGTCAGCAGCCTTGCGCAAGCATAAAGGAAGAGACAGGTGGATCGACCAACGTAGTACTGGCTAATCACTCCATCATATGTGGCGCCAGATTAGCCTGCGTACCGAGACAAACAAAAGTGTAAAATCCCTTGTGACGATACCATTTTGCTTATGAAAACCATGACTACCATCAGAAATTGAACTCTTCCACGAGTCTGAACGTGAATGATTTGTTCTTCCACGAGACGGTACGGTATTGTTTGTTATCTCGAAGCTTGCTTTTATGGGAAAAAACATTGTTTTCCTAATTAAATTTATTTTTCAAAATGTCTTTTCACCAGCAGTTTATTTTTCTCCTTTTTTGCTTCAAAATAATTATCATTCTCGTTTTTCAAAAAATAATTTTAACTAGTACACAATTAATATTATTAGATAGATTAATTATTTTTTATAGTACAAATGTTACACTTATTTTTTATAAATCTAATAAAATTTATGAAATAATAAAAAAAACAATAATATTTTGAAACGAATGGAATATCAAGCCAGACGACGTGTTTACAGCTGAAAGCTCGCTGTGGATCATAATGAGCCTTTCAGTTCACCCACAGTGTAAGAATGGACCATGGAGTACAGCTAATGAATGGTGAATTATAAAAATCTGTACTACGTAATACCCCGTAGCTTATTTAATTGTGTCCAACCTCGCGTAAGCGACTTGGTCAAAGCATGGATACGCATACGCATACATTTAAACATCCGATCCACACGACCACACAATACCTTGCTAACCTGCCGTTTTCCTGAACAAAAGTCACTCTAATTTGCGTAACCGGTAAGTAATAATAAATCATAATTTTGACCAAATTAAACAAAAAATATATATTTATGATGCTTATAAGTAGCAATATATTTTCATACTATACTGATTTAGTGTCATACAATTCTCTGCAAACTAAGTAAAATTTGAATTATAAAATGATTTAATTTAAAACAAAAAAACAGAGTGGTTTTCCTTTGATTTTTATGACGAAGGAGGAAAGAAGTTTCTAAAATACAAGTTATCCTAACGTTCAAAATATGTCCTAGGTTATAAGAAATTCTAAGTGAACTAATCTTTCAACTCAATTTAAAAAGACAACATTCACATGCATATCAATCATTAATTTATATCACTAATCAAAATATGTTAACCAGAAATAGGTATACGTGTCATTTGGTTCACCACATAATATATCCTAAAATTTCTAGGATATCTTGTATTTTAGAGTAGAGAGTACTTCTCCGTTAGTAGGGAATTATAAATTAGAGAGAGTGTACTTGCCTTGGGGGTAAATAAATATGTCTCATGAGTCATGAGCGTGCATATATGGGGAAATCTTAACTTATCTCACTGTTTTATGTTTTTTTCGGAGGGGATGTGCATTTGCACCCACTACATACAACGTACCTTCACCACTGTGCTCCGTCAATGTATTTTTAGCTAGGGTAAAGTGCACCGACGTGCTTTAAACTTGCGTTGCTGTGTCATCCCAGTCTCTGAACTTGGAAATCGACCGTTTAGGTCCACAAATTTATTCATTTATGCTATCTCGGTCCCTAAACTTGCACATGTACCATTTAGATCCTCAAACTTGTTCAACTGCGTCATTCCGGTTCCTAAACTTATTTTGAGTCTCATTTGGGTCCAAAAACTAGGCAACTAAAAACTTTATATGAAAAAAATAATTCATAATTTTTTCATATTAACTTAAATAAAGACAAATTTTATATAAAAATTGCAGCCCTTGACTACAACTTTATAGTTGATTTTTTTTAAAAAAAATCTGTTTAGGGGATTGAAATGGTCTAATTAAAAGTGTTTTCAAATTCTATAAACTTTTAAATTAAATTTGGGATAATAATTGACTTCAGATAAAAACTTTTCAACTACAAAGATGTATATCATACTAAGAACTGTAATTTTTGTATAGACCATTCTAATATACAAGATTGTTGGATAATTTTAAATTTTAAATTTAAAATCTAAAAACTTACAATAATATTTTAGGACCCTAAACAGTTTTAATTTTAAAACTATTTAACTATAAAGTTGTAGATCATGTCGAGGGCTATAATTTTGATATAAAGATTATCTTCATTCGAATTCATGTGAAAAATTTATAAACTAATTTTTGATATCAAGTTTTTAGACCTTCAAGTTTGGATTCAGATATGACTCGAAACTAATTTTAAGGACCAGGATGACACAAATGAATAAGTTTAAGGAGCTAAACGGTCGATCAATTTACAAGTTTAAGGATCAGAATGACACAACCGAACATGTTTAGTGATCGAGATGACATAGATGAACAAATATAATGGCTGTCGATTTGTGAGTTTAGTGACCGGGATAACACACCAGCGCAAGTTTAAGGACCGCCGATACACTTTACTCTTTTATCTATTATTTACTTCCAATGCTCATACGAACTACCCAAAGACACCTTTAACTAGTTTCGTTTGTTAGATTGTTTTCTAAAATAAATCAAGAATATATTTTTTGTGAAGGCACTTTTTGAGATAAATTTACTTCTACCATTCTCAAAATTCCAAATTCAACGCATAAAAAAAGCAATGTGACTAGTTTCAAAGAGCTGACTTAAAATAACCCAAATGGTCACTCACAAACATACAAAATCGAACATTCTGGCTCCAACTGCGCAGGACACAGCCTTCCTTGTAAGTCTGTAAGTCTGGGCGTTCGGGTTACCCGTTTTTTTCGGGTTGGGTAATTCAGGTAATTTAAAATTTGGGTAATGAAAATTGCTACCTAATATTAGCTCCGAAAAAACAATACCCAAAATTTCGGGTACCCGATAATTCGAGTTCGGGTTCGGGTATTACCCGATATTCCCGAATTTACAAAAATCAGCAAACTAAATAAAATTTTGGTAGCATGATACATAATTTCAGCAGCAATTGTATAAAATTTTAACAACAATTTATACAAAATCATTTATTATAGTTATTTGTTCAAAAAATAGAGAATTATATTTAATTAAGTTATATGTTTAAGTGTTCAACTAACAACACATCATAAATACAAAAACACATACAAAACTTTGGTTAGTTCGGGTAGTTTGGATACCGGAGGATATTACCCAAATTACCCAAACTAATTTCGGGTAATAAAAATCATTATTCTAATTTAGGATCGGGTATCTCGGGTTCGGGTAATTCGGGTCCGGATTCGGGTATCGGTTTTTTTTTTTTTTTTTTTGCCCAGACTTACTTCCTTGGAAGAGCCTTCCTTCCGTTGCAAGAGTCCTCTGACTGTAAATGTCACATTTGCCCCTCACCCACTGAAGACGCGACCGTGACCGCGAGAAAGTTCCAAAAATACCTAGCCTAGCCCTCCGACGCGTCTGCCCCGAACACCGATAAAAATCTCGACAGCGACGCCTCGTTAATTACCCTACTACTATACCCCGCTCCCGACCCGAATAAAATTAAAACAACGCGGCGCGGCACCACACTAAAAAAATCCACCACTCCCCAGTCCCGCAGTCCCCAGCAGCAGCACGCCGCTACAAAGCCACAACAACTGCAAAGCAAACCCTCGCTCAGGTCAGGCCTCTAGCCAGCGACGAGCTTGCTATCCAAGGCAGTGACGACAAGTGAAAGAGTAGTACTCGACCGATCGCGAGCTAGAAAGCTACAGTTAAGAGATCGGATCGCATCGGTGGTAGTAGCTGCCCATGGCCGGCGCCGCCGGCGACAGATCGGAGAACGTCGGCGCCGACTGGCCATTCGGTGGCGCCGACGCGTTCACGGAGTACTCATCCGTGTTCGCGGAGCTCGGCTGGCCGGGCGGCCTAGCCGGCGGGGAGCTCCCGGTGCTGGATCTGCCCGAGGCAGCAGCAGCACCGCTGCCGTCTCAACTGTCCATGGAGCCGTCGGCGCCCGCTAGGTCGGGCGACGCCGGCGCGTCTTCGAGCTCGAGCGGGGACGGCGACGGCGCCGCGCCGGGGAACGAGAACGACGACGACGACGATCGGAAAGCGGCGCCGGCCGCCGAGCCAGCGTAAGTGCATGCATGCGCGGTAGCTTCCGCGCCTGATTAATAATAATAAGCTTGGTAGCACACGACGCGCCAACACTCGGCCGGCGCTGCCGCGCGCTTGGCTCGCCGGCGAGTGGCAGGGCCGTAATTTCGGTGCTCCGCACAAACGCGTTTCGTTTCTACTACGTGCACCGCGCGCGCCCGGGATGGACGGGAGGGGAGGGGCAATCTCGTCAAATACCGGCGGCATGTCCACGCAGATCCGCGATTTGCGTGCGCGGATTGTTCCAAGTTTCACGCGGTTTCCTTTGTTTTTTTCCTCGTCTATCTACTCCCCTTTTTTAATATAATATAATATGCTGCATTTCCGTAGGTTATCTTCGTCGTCGATCGGTATTTCCGTATACTGTTCACGTGTTCGTATGCATATGCATATGCACGGGATTTTATTTTTTTGTATTAATTTTGTTCGGATGCTGTTTGTGCATCTCCGTGTCCAATAGATGAGATCCAAACGGTTTTCAAAGTTGCATGTGGTCAAACTAGTAGTGGACATACAAACATGCTTCATTCAAATTTTGTTCATCGAAGAATGAAAAGGGAAAAGTGTGCATGTATGTCTACGTTCTAGCGGCGATGGTGGGCGGGTGTGCAGTGGGGTACAGTTGCGCGTGTTTCTCCATTCCATGCTCGCTCGGCTCCCACTTTTTTCGTAGCTGATCAGCATGATGCCATCAGCAACGTTGGCGGCGAGCGGCGTCCGGTGGGCCGGGCCGGCGTGGTCACGTCGTGCGCCGATTCCTGGTCCTGCCATGATCGGCCGACCAATTTCCTTGTCTTACCTACCTTTGCCATGTCCAGTGTGCATTGAAATCTGCTTGCACTCCAGCCTACGCAGCATTAACTGCTTTGCAGTTGCAGGCAGTCATGGATCCATCGAAACGTACTGTTGCTGCCATAGCTGCAGTGCTCATAGATCTGCCCAGTATCCGCTATGAACTGCCGCCAGTACATGGCACTCTTTATAGTGTATACTACAAACGTCAGTACGCAGCTATATACAGACGTAGGAGTACTTCTACATGCTTATTACCAGTACATTTTTCATTAGCAGTTTTAATAGTAAAGTCGTCTGATACAACTAGTTGTTGGATTTGCGTAGGAAGCCGGCGGCGAAGAAGGGGTGAAGCGGGCGCGGCAGCCGCGGTTCGCGTTCATGACCAAGAGCGAGATCGATCACCTGGAGGACGGCTACAGATGGAGGAAGTATGGCCAGAAAGCTGTCAAGAACAGCCCTTTCCCAAGGTTGATTTGCATTATTGCTTATTTATAGATGAACTTGTGTGTGCTAGTACTTTATTAGCTACGTCTTGCATTGTCTAGCTAATTTTATGTGCACACACACGTCTTTACATTGTTTTTTTTTTACTGTTTTCCTCTCGTCCAAATGCTACTGCATTGTTTGTGTTTCAATTTCAATTCTTCTGTCAACAGGCAAATCACTCATTGTCCATGCATGCTAAATCAAAATGACTCCCTGCTGTTCATGGTTTTAGCTAGTTCACTAGTAAATACTACCATGAATTTAATTTTACGAGCAAGCAAGAATATATACTAACACACGAGAGTCAAATTGGGCTAAATTTCTTGAGCAGGAGTTACTACAGATGCACCAACAGCAAATGCACGGTGAAGAAGCGCGTGGAGCGATCCTCCAACGATCCCTCCGTGGTCATCACCACCTACGAGGGCCAGCACTGCCACCACATTGGTCCATTCCATCGTGGCGGCGGCGGCGCCGGCGGTGGAGGCACAGCCGCGGCGCGCTACCATAGCGCGGCGGCGGTTGCGCTAGCGGAGCAAATGTCTTCGTCGCCGTCGTTATTCATCCCAGCGCGGCATCAGCTCTACAGCTTGCCGCCGTTGCACCCACAGAGCTCCTCCCTGTCCTCAGAGACGACTACATCTTTTCAGCATGTTAACGACGGCGGCGACGAGCTGCTGCGGCGGGCTAGCTACAGCTCGGGGGTGTCCATGGCGCAGTCGCCGTCGACGCCATCATCAGTGCCTCCGGCCATATCATCATCAGTTGAGAAGGCGGGGCTACTGGACGATATGGTGCCCCATGGTGTAAGGCATGGAACGCCATGACGATGATGCCAATATGGTAAAGAAACTGAGCTAGAATATGATATCTCTGGACTGCTGAATTTTATTTGTAGAGAAATGCGTGGTCGTAGCCTCAAAACAAATGATATTTTCGTATATATACTTGAAGTTTCATGTTGTCTTGTTTTTCTTAATGGCATAGTATATATTTGTCTTGTTTTTCTTAATGGCATAGTATATATTTAGCCCAAGGTTTTATTTAGCTGAAGTGACATAATTTAGTTCGTTGTTATTGTACGTTTTTTTCCAGTAACTAATACTCCCTCCATTATAAATTATAAGGTATTCCAAGAATCTTGGAGAGTCAAACCATCTTAAATTTAACTAAAATTATAGAGAAAATTATAAAGATTTATGATATCAAATAAGTATATTATGAAAATATAATTGATGAAGAGAATCTAATCATATTTAGTTGATATCATAAATGTTATTATATTATATTATATAAATTTGGTCAAACTTGAGATATTTTTGACTCTCCAAGATATTTAGAATGTCATAATTTGTGATGAAGGGAGTAATTGCTATATATCCTTAATAGCTAACCTCAACTTTAATTTGATATTGGAACACTTCATGCTTTTTTCATATTTTTTTGCATGAGTAGTAAGCTAAGCATCTTTGCAATTTATGTAACCTTTATTTAATGAAAGTATATGTAATAAGGTACTAAATCTGCTTGCACATTAGCCAGGTTTACAATCTATATTCCATCAGTAGCTAGCTGGACAGTAATTATTCCCTGGTGTATATATAAGATGCCTACCTTAAAATTAATTGATTCATGGAGAAAATGCACGGCTACTCCGTATTGCATAGTGGTGTGTACGTAGTACGTTGTAGGTGCAATGCAATTGGCACTTCATGCATGGTGCGACACATATATGTATATACTCCCTCCGTCCCAAATTAACTGTCGTTTTGGGTTTTCGTGTCACAACTTTGACTAGATTTATATAAAGTACGTGTAACTTTTGTGTCTCTAAATAATTTTGTTAAAAAACTAGATCAAAAGATCTATCTAATGGTATCAATTATGTATCATAACTATTAATATTTTTTATATAAAATTAATCTAAGTTTTTTCTCGGGAAGTGAGAAAGACATATATTTTGGAACGGAGGAAGTGTGAACGTATTCATATCTGCTAGTACACATGTGACACTGAGGGACTCAATGGGTTAATTACAATATTTTTCAAGGACATAATTATATTAAATTATAGTGCACAAGTACTATAGTAGTTGGCAGATCGACTAGCAAATGTGTTATGTGTACAAGTACAGATATATCGAGCATATGGATGCATACATGTGATACTCCCAAGTTTAGATTTCTTAGGGAATATAGTTGTATAAAAGTTATTTTCTGAACCTTTTTGTAGTACTTGTATATTGCATTTCCAGTTGCCCCGGCTAGCTTTTGACTTGTCAGTTCCTCTCCCATCCGGCGTATACACCGAGATCAGAAAGGGAAGACGTGTGTTTTGCGTTCATATTTGTGCACATGTAGGACCATTTTGTTCTTCTAGCATATAGAGTGACTTGACTTGACTTGGCCTGTGGAGTCGAACTGATTTTAGGTTCTCACATTTTTCAGACACATCTATCTGAAGTCACTCCTCGGAGGTCGGCACTACCAGGAAGGCACGCAGATCAAGCTAGTGATCAACCAGCTAGCTAGGGTTTTCTCCTGCTGGATCAGTAGTTAAATTTATCTGTTACCAGATAATGCATGTGTATTAGCTTATAGCTAGAGAGTATGTATATATACTCGATCAGCTCATTAATTTATCCAGATTTGCTTATGGTCAATGGCACTCTCCGATCCATTGGACCTGCGGCAGGTGGATGCATGCATGTATAACAGTACTTGAACTTGTCATGGCGAAATTTTTATGCCAAATTAACTTATATATCTGGTTATTATATGACGCTTATTGTCAAGGGATTAATTTGCTTTCTCTTCATTTTTTTTTTGAAACCAACATGCACGAGGACGGCCTAGTTGGCCTTGTTTGGTACTTATATCCCAAATAGAGTAAAAGCCGTGATCAAAACAAACTGGTCTGATGCAACTTCTATTATTTTTTTAAGTACAAATGAGAACGGTAGGAATAAGCGTGGCCAAAATAATTCAAAAAAAAAGTATGTTGTTTAGCTGTTAATTTTAGACATAAATATCACATAAGCCCTATGTTAATCCTTTGTCATTATCACTCTCTGTCCTAAATAAGTTATTTTAGCTTTTCTATGTAGATTTGTATATATGAAAAAGCCAAAACGGTCTATAAATTAGGACGAAGAAAGTACTATGCGTTCTTCTAGTTTTGTTTTTGAAACGAATGAATTCCTATGTTGTTGCTCATGTAGATGTCTACCTATATACTATGAAGAATAATGCTCAGACCTTACTTAATTTCCGTAGAATATAGCTGGATGGATAAAGTGGCTGTGCACATCATGCTGCATATATATATGCCAACCATCCTGCTAACTGCATATATTTTTATATCCTCTGTATGTAATGTTGTAAGGCAATGCAATGCAACTAACCCCTACTTGGAATTAATTTGGTGTGCTTGGAATTAATTTGGTGTGGATGGAATGTTCCCCTTTCGCTCGACCGGGCATGCATATCTCCGTCTGCTTCGACTGCTACTGCCACTTCTACGTGAGGTGTCCCCGAACGCCCCCCCCCCCCCCCCCCCCCCCCCCCCCCCGGTTCACATGCATGGATGCAGAGAGGGCGGCGCCTTTAGTAGCCTGGCCCTGTCCTACAGAAAAGGACGGACGTCGTACGCGAATTGGCCCATTGCACGCGCCGACGATCTCGCCGTATCGATCCGATCCTAGCGCTTCGTCCGCGGCAAGCCGGCCGGCAACGGTGAGCGGTGGCGCTACGCCATTATTCTTCTCTCGATCGTGATGGTTGTGTTTTCGGTGGTGGTGCTCGCCGGCTGGCTTCTGCCGAAAAAAGTGCACGCGCCGCCGTGTGAACCGGATCAAGGTTGACGAAGCGAGCGACGGGTGTCAGCCGTGTGTCGTCGGTGGGAAAGTTCGCGGAAAGCAGCTAGCTAGCTGCTCCACTGTCCAGCCCCTGCCGCGACTGACGCGGGCACTTGGGGAAGGTATATACGTGCCGGTTGCCGTTCGAGCGCCGGCAACTTGGCTCCCTTGACCTGGCCCTGCTTGACTGCTTGTGTAGTCTAATTTATTCCCTGTGGGCTTCCTCCGTCGTAGGAGTGCAAGAAGAGTTATCTATGCATTTTTTTCCTAAGTTTGATTAGATTTGAAGAAATTATTAGTAACATTTCTAAATAAGTTTATCATAAATATATATATATATTTGATTATCTATTTAATGATACTAATCATTATGTGAAAAAAAATATTGACACTTATGTATATATATGTATATAGTTTAAAAAATTGAGAATGATACTTTATATGCAACGAAGAGAATATCTACTAGTATATAGATTATTAGATATTTTATTATCTTTTCTCGATTCTTCATATGGTTTACTATGCATCTCTACATATTATGCTTAGATATAAAAGTTAGGAATCACGGAATGTCAGAACATCAAGACAGAGGAGGTATTACATACATTAACAAAATAAAGATATATTTGACGACGCGACCGCTGACTTGCAATAAATAAATGAACCATAGATAGATATATACAGTATGCCTGTGTGTCTCCACTTTTCACGATCAAGGTGTATCTTTGTACTAGTTGATCTCGTCGGCGTATAGGATGGTGTTTGGTTCCTCAGCGCTAAAGTTTAGATCCATCACATCAAATATTTGAACACATATATGAAGTATTAAATATAGATTATTTACAAAACTAATTTATCAGCCGGAGACTATTTTGTGAGACGAATCTATTAAACCTATTTAGTCTATGATTTGACAATGTAGTGTTATAGTAAATATGTGCTAATGATAGATTAATTATGTTTAATAGTTTTATCTCGCTAATTAGTTTACTCCTATGTAATTAGTTTTTTAATTTGCTTATGTTTAGTCTTTCTAGTTACTATCTAATTGTTCGATGTGACAGGGTCTAAACTTTAGATTCTTAATCCAAACACCAATTAAGACGTAGTAGAGAGTAGTGGCACACATCACATGGCGGACGGATGCATATGCCCGGTCGTCGACTCGATCAGCGTCCGCAGCTGCATGTCCACACTGACACGGCGGCACCGGCATCGGCAAGGCACGGGCGCATGTCCTCGGAGGATCCGGCTGTTCCCCCGTTACACCAGCAGGCTGCAGCTGCAGGCGGGCCGAATCGTCACTCGCCCGGACGCCCGCCCACCGTGCGAACTTGGTGGCGCGACTCCGCGGTGGCTTCCGCTAGCTAAACGGGCCGGTGCGGCGTCACCCGTGCGCTTCGGCTTGGATTTCCTTCTTCACGGGAGCGAGGCGCACCGCCGGCTTTTGCACGGACGTTGCGTTGCGTCAAGCGGATTAGGTCGGAACTAAGTTTTTTTTTTTGTGATTTCTTCTTAGGCTAAAAGCCTAAGGCCTTGTTTGGATGTTATAGTATTAATAAATCATAGTACCAAAAAACTGTAGTTTTGAAACCATTGATACACAAAACTGTGGTTAAAAAAAAAGAGGTCTAGGATTAAGAAGAGTGCAATTTTATCAATACCATGGTATTCAAAACCAAAGTTTGTTGTATTCAAACACTTACATTAAAATTAAAGTATTTTACAAAACCATAGTATTTTTCTAAAACTCTAAAAAATACTTTGTATCCAAACAAAACCTAAAACATTTTCCATGCAAAGGTAGAACAACAATTTTCTTTCAAAGCTACTACAAAATTTCCGTAGATATATAATATTTTCTCACTTATTTAAAAAATGTTACAACTTAATAACAGAAAATATTTTTCTACAAAGTGCCATCCAAATATACTCTCAAGTGAATTTGTTCAAATCTTTCTATTGCAAAAATAAATACAAATGTGTAACCAGAAAAAATTATCGTAGATGGAGGTAGCTAGATATCATAAGGGGCTCTTTTCCTTCCCTTGTTGCATGCTCTCTTATTTTTCTACCTCCTCTTTCTCATAAAATGGAGAAGAGCTTCATTGCCTTTCAAAAACATTTGTAGGATTCTCGAGGTCACTCTCTGATAGCTTCATTGTTGGATCCGCCCAAACTAAGGAGCTATTTGGAAGTGCTCTATGAACTTCACTGTGGAGTAGTTTCACAAAAATCTAGAGTTCTTATAGTTAGATGCGTTCATAACTCCATCTTTTTTCCTTGAACAGAGTGTGTCAATCTAAAACCGTTTAGCTAAAAAATATAGAGTGGAGCTGTCTCAAACATCCTCTAAACATGCCTTTGGATATGCCTAATCCATGTATGGGGTCCTCCAATGCCACACAAGGGTGCTGGTTGAGAGTTTAAATTGGGATAGGGTCCGAACAAGTATTCAATATCTCGAGACAGATTGGCTATCACCGGCAGGAAATTAAACCATGCTTACACCCTTACTATTTTCTTGACTGATGATGTATGTTGGACTATTTGGAAGACCAAAAATGATTGTGTGTTCTCCAACAAACTGGTCTCCTCTCCTAAAGCCAACGCTTACAGGACACTTGGTTCTCTACAGTATGGAACTGGAAGACTCTGGCCCATGTCAAGTAGAGGGGGAAGATGGAGGAACTTCTGAAGCTGCTAAAAGTTAGACTGGGGTATGGAGATGAGGAAGACGTTGCACCTTCTTGGGCGTTTCTTTGTATCGCGTCTCTGAGTCTGTTTTGTGCGTTTTTTTTCCTAAAAAAGCCTTTCAGTTTCTTCAGTTGTGTACGTACTTGCAGCTAGAAGAGGTTTTCAGTTTGGTGCCTTTATGCACACAAAACTGAGTTATAAACTAATTCTTTGCACAGAAATATTTTTTTTTCAGTACTCCCTCTCAATTCCAAATTGTAAGCAAGCTAGAACGGTTTACAATTTGAAATGAAGCGATAGGTCAATGGTATGAAAACAGGAAGCAGGACAAGTCATTCACCAGCACGAGCCGCGTCAATAGCACCAGCAAAATCCGTGAACTTTGGTGAGGCCGGTGAAAATGTTTATGAAAATGAGGAGCCAAAAATCATTGCTACTTGCAGGGCTCCACTGCACCTTGTGATTATTTACTCACAAATCCGATGCTTGTAGAGTTGCAGTGATCACCTGACATGAGGACGGGCGTCCATTGGTTTATAGAGGTACTTATGCTGTTATGCATGTGACATCTGAATGGTGATCATGGGGCTGTTAGGTCTTCGCCTACTAACCACGTTGTAGCCAAGTAAAAACTGGCATGTTACAATTAGGGTCATCAAATTGGTGAACAGGGCTTGCCCAACTTTTACCATAAGAATAAACTAATGTGACCTATAGTGAAAAAAAAAACACTTGGTATGCAGCCAAGCCCAGGCAGGTAGGAAGCCAAATACACGTCAATCGTTAAGCGTTGATGTGCATGTATATTACTAAAAGTGTATTTAAACTAATTTCCACTCTAATCCACTTGGTTTAAGTTAGATACATGCACATCTAAAAGGCCGATGTGGATTTATCATAGAAGAGAATGTGCATTGTCTGAATATACCTGCAGGCATTTCTTTAACAGGACATTTTTACTGTGCTAGGGTGCAAACATTCTTTGTGGAAAGATAAAGGATGAAACGAGAGACAAGTATTGTTATTCTGCAAAAAAAGAAACATATCGATCGTGTAGTAACTTTAACTTCTAGGAATACAATTGAAGAATCAACCGACTATAGCAGGTACCCACCGTACAAGGAAATATCCTCAAGCAGAGCACAAGGGCCTGAGGATTTTTTTTTTCATCTACAGACGTCCTCCAACATGAAATACACCAAACAGGGAATACTAGCAGCGACGTCCAACTTTTACTTTTATGCCTGACACGAGAGAATCGTAGCGTAGCCTGCAAAAACAAACTGTAATAAAGAATGGTCAACCAGTTCCTCTTCCTTCCCCGAATCAAATCCATGGAGCTCCTCGGATGAGGGGGGAATTAAGCGACCGCGGGCATGTCCTTGAGCCAGGCGTCGAGCGGCTTGCCGATGGAGTAGACGATGAAGCCGATCTCCCTCAGCTTCTCGGGGTCGACGATGCTGCGGCCGTCGAAGACGAAGGCAGGCTTCTGCATGTTGTCGAAGATCTTCTGGTAGTCCAGGGTCTTGAACTCGTCCCACTCGGTCAGGATGCACAGCCCGTGGGCACCCTTGGTGGCCTCGTACGCGTCCCACACGCAGCTCACCTGCTTCACGGCCGTGGGGCTCGTCGGCTGCAGGTGCATCGGGTGGTCCCAGTCGAACTTGTTCATGGCCAGGTCCCGCTGGATCTGGTCCTCCGTCACCTGGGGGTCATAGATGCTGATCTGGGCCTTGTCACCCAGCAGGCCCTTGCAGACATCAATGGCCGGGGTCTCCCTGGTGTCACCAGTGTCCTTCTTGAAGGCAAAGCCGAGGACAGCAATCTTCTTGCCGGCGACGGTGTTGAACATGGAGGCCACGACGCGGTTGACGAACCGGCTCTTCTGGTAGTCGTTGATCTTGATCACCTGCTTCCAGTAGTTAGCCACCTCAGGCAGGCCATTGCACTCGCAGATGTACACCAGGTTCAGGATGTCCTTCTGGAAGCAAGAGCCACCAAACCCAACACTGGCGTTCAAGAACTTGGGGCCAATCCTCGTGTCCTTGCCCACGGCATAAGCCACCTCAGACACATTGGCACCGGTGGCCTCGCAGAGGGCAGAGATGGCATTCACAGAGGAGATCCTCTGTGCCAAGACCGCATTGGCAGCGAGCTTGGAGAGCTCAGCAGACCACAGGTTGGTAGTGAGGATCCTGTCCTCAGGAACCCAGTGAGCGTACACAGCCTTGAGAGTCTCGACAGCCTTCTTTCCCCCAGGGGTCTCCCGGCCACCGATGAGCACTCTGTCAGGCTTGAACAGGTCCTCAATAGCAGTGCCCTCCGCAAGGAACTCTGGTTGGAAAGGATCTGGTAGTTGATGCCCCTGCTGTTGTGGGTCAAGATCTTCTCAATAGCCTCAGCAGTCTTGACAGGGACTGTGGACTTCTCAACAACAATCTTGTCAGACTTGGAGACATTGGCAATCATGCGAGCAGCGCTCTCCCAGTAGGTGAGGTCAGCAGCCTTGCCAGCTCCAAGCCCACGGGTCTTGGTGGGGGTGTTCACCGAGACGAAGATAATGTCAGCCTCAGCGACGTGCTTCTCAACATCAGTGCTGAAGAAGAGGTTCTTGCCCCTGCACTGCTTCACAACATCATCGAGACCGGGCTCGTAGATCGGGAGGGTGTCGCTGTTCCAGGCAGTAATGCGGGGTACGGAGATGTCAACAACGACAACCTCAATGTCTGGGCACTTGAGGGCAATGACGGCCATGGTTGGGCCACCGACATAGCCAGCACCGATGCAGCAGATCTTCACCATCTTGTCAGATAGATCTGTGACCTGTAATTGAAAAAGGTACTTCATTAGTGGATTGTAAAGTAGAGCACATGACCGATGAGATATGTTGTCAAACAAGTTTCCCAAGTTAACAGAAGCAATCAAGATTCACAAGCAAACGTGCCAGATCCTGAACACTACTAGTGCACGACTGAAATAACAGAGCATAGCCAAACATGTTCTGATCTGAAAAGGTTACTTAATTGAACTGAATAAATAGGAGTTCGCATAAATCAGGTATACCAACCAATTGGCAACATCAGAAAAGTTGTTTACCTAACAGGTCAAACCACATCTAAAAAGGTTTATTTTGTTTTGGAAGTTTTAGGACGCAATTCAGATCTCATGTACTCCGTATGTTAAAGCAGGCACAGCACATCTCAGGTTTTCTGCAGCGTATCAAGATTGGGTTGGCCCCTCTTCTTCACCAAATACATCTGAAATTAATGGTTTCTAAAACCTTTCCTTAGACGAACCAGACAACTTAAGTAACTACCATTACACCACCAGGCACCTGGGATCCCATTCCCATTACGTGCACTACCGTTACCTGACACAAACACCATCTAAACAGAGCGAAGGGCAGGATACAGATCCATGACCACCCAAATTACAAAATGAATTTACTTGTATATGAGCACCGACACGGCGTCTAAAACTGCGATCAGCCAGAAAGATCTGGAACTCCGATCCACTAGGTGAGCAAAGGAAACAGAATTTATAGGCCCAAATCGTCCTCAGCCACTACAACTCATAACCGTAACCCCTATCAGTCAGATCCAAACCACGAAACTGCCAGATCTGAAGACAGCGTCTTCCTCAGAGAACGAACTCGAGGAGACAACCACTTGCAGCAGGACGAAGCCTAGGAACAAACTAGCCGCAGAATGAAATCACGATCCTCAACTAGCATGATCAGGCGCGGAACTCATCATCAGAAAGGAAAAAACAAAATCAAAGTAACCGCGTGGGATCAGAGTGCGAGTCTCACCAGATCTCGAGGAACCGCAGCGAGATCTCGGGCACCCGCAGCACCAGCGACGAAGGGAAGAGGAGCGGGCGATCTCTCTCTCTTCCTTGGCGCGATGCGTGGGAGAGGAGAGACGCTCGCTGCTGCCTACGAGTTGTGTCTTGTGTGTGTGCAGAGGAGAGGCGACGCCACGAGTCCTTAAATACCCAGCCCCGCAAACCCACCGAATCAGATCTACCCCCTCCACTTCAAAAAAATAACCGTGCCGTGTCCCGTAGAAAAGAAGAAAAAAAAATAGTAACCGCGTCAAGGCTGGTCAGAAACCAGAATCATCTGAGGTGGACGACGAGTGCTGCTCATGCATGCCACTGCGACCAAACTTGCATTAATCAAAAAGGGCTCTCACATGAGTACATGACACTCCACCTAACCATTGCCTTCTATGCCCTCAACCTCCTCACTCACAGAAAAAGAAAAATATTCTCAAGCACCATCAGCCGCATAAACAAAAGGTGCTGATAAAGCTTCACCCTTTTTCTTTTTTTTCCCCCATCAGTTGCTGATTGAGCAGTTTTGGTGTAACTGAGCAGTCTTGTGCTCTGATCAGATCTGGCTCTTCTCTGGTTCAGTGCAGAGAGAGTAAGGTCAGGCAAGATTGGTGCATACATACATGTAGCCATGATCTGGAAGCAAGTCAAGGAACATGGTCTGAAGAATAAGCTAAGAGCTGATGTAATTTAATCCACGGTCAACTACAGGCAGCAAACGAATAATTGGGCTCTGAACCATAGAATATGGAACGAGTACCAACCGACGACGCGAGAGTTACAGCGTTAGCGACAGAGACGTGAGAAATGCAGGCCAGATCAACGGAGCCGAGGCAGTAGAAATTTTCATAGCCTGGACACAGTCAGGTCCAGGAAGCTGATGCTGATGCTTCTGCCAGTGATTACTCTCCAAACAAAACGTGTGTTTTTGTTTGCTGATTAAGAAACAGAGGCCGGATCTAGCTACTGAAAGGAAACTCCAGCGTTGATGCCATCCACTTAAAAGTTAAAAGAAAAAGAAAAGAAAAAATATATTGGAGAGACGTTCTTTATGTAGAGACGGAGTGTAAGCAGGAAAAGGGAGACCTTTCTTATTAGCTTGCAGTCAGTGTCATTTGATTAATGCTAGCAGTAGACTGACAAAGACTCCATCTTTCTTTTTCTTCGTTAAGCTACCGTTTACGAAAAGACTCTAGCGAGAAAGTTCAATAATTTCCACGGCTATAAGAGCATCTCCAAGAGACTTTATAAACATACTAGATAAATTTAGTGATTTAATTACTCTCTAAAATAGATAATACTATATTACTCCAACAGACTCTGTAAAATGAAGAGTCTAATAGCTAGTGAGGTAAGCTATCCAAAGATAAAGAGTGAATAAGATGGAATAAAGATCTTCTAAATTTGGAGAGTCATTTACAGAGTCTGTTGGAGACATTTTTTTCTTTCATAATAGCCAAATTTACATTTAGAAAACGATTTGGCTAGTCTCTTGGAGATGCTTAAGTCATGGATCGGCACATGTTGAAGCTACCAAGTCAACAAATTCCCTTGTTTCCCGCTTAACTGATACGTACATAAATTCTACCTAGTAGAAGTCGGCATATATGTGCAGCAACTCGCAAAGCCAAATATATTAGCTACATAAATTTTAAAACCCTTTCTGTTTTATTATAAAATAATTTGCATTATACTAGTACACATCACTTTCCCCAAGACCTAGGACATGATCATAAATAAAACAAAGACAACAAACTAAACAGATCACAATTTTTTAAGGCTAATTTTTAAAACCCCCCACCACCACTACCAACATGAGCAGCCAGCAGCGATCACACCAACAGGAGGAAACGCTACCCAGAGAGACATTTCAACGAACACCAGATCTGCATCGCAGCTCTGAGCTCCACGCCAACAATAGTTTACGCAGAAATCCGCCGACAATAGAGTGAAACGGAGGAAAAGGCACGCAACGCAGACCGGCCTGGCCACGGCCAATACCATCGCGGCATCGCGCCCCCCACCCGAAATCAGTTGCAACCGCCACGGAGGCAACCAACCAACAAAGCTGGTGATTCGACTTTGAGTGGTTCTCACGCGAGACCCAGAAACAAAACCAGGCTATGGCAACCACCTACACGAGGGAGCGACGACGAGTACGGATCGGAGCAGCAAGTGAGGAGGAGGAAGAAGTGAGATCTCTGCATTACCAGTTGCTTGATGTGATGGCCTGATGGGGATCTGGAGCGACGTCAACTTCAGCCGGCTTTCGCAGTTTCTCCTCCAGATTTGATCTGGTTTCAGTATTTACGGGCTAAACAGAGAGAACAGAGGAGTAACTTGCCTTTTTTTAGAGCGTCATTTTCTTTTTGTTGCGTACAGTTAAAAAAAAAGATTTTTGGCAAAGGTATCCTGGACACAACAAACATTTTTTTTTAGAGTTCTCTTCTCTGCCGTAATCTTGGTGAAATTTCTAGACTGCTCTTTACATCGACTGCATTAGTTCCGTTATATGTACTTATGTGCAATTCAATAACGTAAGATGCTTACGAGTGTATTTCACATGTTTTTAAAGGACATATGTTTTTTTCATGTGGTACACAAAAAGGAACTAATCCTGCCATCTAATGGGTTGTTCGGCATAGGTATGCTTCACTAGTGAAATTGCTTTTTTATAAAATAGTTTCATAAGCAGTTCTAGACAAGCTATTTGAAAAAAATGTTTAGCAAAACAGATTCACCAGCAACTTTATACATGAATATGAGAGAGAAAGTGAAGAGAAAACTAAACTATTTTTTAAGCTTCATCCCACTTCATATCTTTGTGAGAGAGGAAAGAAAACAGTTTTATGGATGAAACTGTTTTGAAAAGAGTTATTTAACAAAAAAAAACAACTCATAACAAAATGAGCCATATCAAACAGGACCCCTAATATGAAACTTGTGCTTAATTAGAAGTAATTGCACGATCAATTATGGTACGAGCTAGTAGTGGAAACCTAAATCGGTCTGCTAATAGATCTACTAACTATTTCTTTTAAAAGCTCTATTATATAGGATATAAAAAAGTGGCTGGGACATGATTTAAGTACTAGTTCCTCCTCCTCGGCTCCCCCTCGTTACAAGTCGAAAAACACAAAAAATGATATTTAACCCTCAATTTGCAAGTCCCTCAACATTCAAATCTAATCTGCAACTATTTCGATGTTTGATCTTACGCACGTAAATTTATTTTTTGATTTAAGGGATTATGGAGATTTTCTCTCATTTTTTATTTCCAAATATCTCTTCTCATAATTCTTGCGAATTGATGATTAAATATCAAAATTTCTCGAAAATATAACATGACATCACAGTCATCCAAATATAACATAGTACATCTACCTATTTGACTTTGGTTGTACATAAGATTGAAGATGTCAAATATGCATAGTACATCTTCGCTAAACAACTTTTGTTTTGTCTCCTCTCGATACAGGAGGAGCATGTTAATTTCGGTTCATCCAAAAACGACCATTTTAACATGCTCCTCCTGTATTCATAAAGCACGTATAGCTCAAATTGCGCAAAATCTTCTAAAAATATGGCTCGGTTCTTCGAGAAAAGGTTTTGGTTAACTCAATCGTTAGTATTCAAATAGACACAAGCAACTAAATGGTCGACACCTATTTATGGTACAACCTTTTCGCTATCTAAGACTTTATTTGAATATATATGTAAATCATATAGATTGAAGTAGATTGAAGTAAAAATTAGTTTAAATACACTCAAATATATGCGATTTGAGCGAATCCAAATAAAGTCTAAGTGAGTTCATAGGCTACTCCATTCGGTTTTCCTCCCTAAGGGTAAAGCCAACTCTATTTTTTTTAGTGGTCTTTGGCACGGTTCATATCTGAACTTGACATGGTTTTCCTGTCAATCCAGTGGTAACTTTTAACCACGTGGCCACGTAAAAAGGTCTACCGCCTTGTATTGGAGCCTCCTACCAAACTCTAACGATCACTAGAAGAAACAAACACGGCCACATCGTGATTCGTGAATGAAAAAAGGGCTGAAACAGAGAAGCCCACGCGAATCATGTGCTTCTTTCGATCCAAAAGGAGCTCTCCATCTGCACGTGTGCCACAGTTCAGGCCGTTTAGATGTAACCCAAAAACCAAAAATTTTCAAGATTTTCCGTCACATCGAATCTTGCGGCACATACATGGAGTACTAAATGTAGACGAAAAAAAAAACTAATTACACAGTTGATCGAGAAATTGCGAGACGGAATTTTCAAACCTAATTAGTCCATAATTGGACAATTTTTACCAAATAACAACGAAGTGCTACAGTAGTCAAAAGCCAAAAATTTTTAGATCTAAACGCGCCCTCGGTGTAGATGGACCGGAGTAGTAGCAAAAGATCGCCGGCTGCTGCCGGGAACGCCTGAGCTGAGCTGGATGCCCCGAAGCTCTGACTGAACTGAACACACCGTTACACCGACTCACATTTTCTCCAGAGATGGTCTGAAGTCTCCTGGGACCAGAATGTTTGGGAATGCGTGCACACACGCCCCATAAAAGAACGGACCGCAGCAGCCTGCCTAAAAATGGACCCGACGACGACGACGACCAGCCGGCTGCCGTGACTGGAGCCGAGACGCGCGGCCGGAGCCACTACTACTCCGTCGTCAAGAGGCGGGAGGTTCGCGTAGCTGTCGTGCGAATCCAGCAAGTCTTCTCGTTGGCCTCCGGTTCGGCAGAGTTAGGAGCGGCGGAGGAGGACATGACGCATCAACCGACACCCGAGGCTGCTCGCTCTTCTGTTTTTTCCTTTTCTTTTCCTGGCCTATTTTTTTCCTCGGCTCTCTGTAATGATGGCGAACATGGCGTGTGCCCGCTTTGGGCACGTTACCAGGTTGCTCGTGAACATGTGGCCGTGCGTGCTATGCGAAAGGCTCACCTACCCCCGGGCCCCGGCTGGGACTGGGACTTGGAGGGAGGGAAAGGGGAGCATCATAATTCATGGAGCACCTCGCTGCATCATAATTCGTGTCTGTATTGCAAGTTTGCAACGGCGAAGGGGAGACGCCGAAGTTGCTGGAGCGGAACGGGAATTTGTTGCACCGACACCGAACGGAACGCGTGGCACGGCTATATGTCGCCACTCTCTCTCAACTGTCGTTGGCCTTCTTCACTGATTACTAGAGAGCTGCATCGCAACGACAAAAATAAAATCAAGTGTACTAATTGTCGGGCACGGGGGGAAAACCAGACGTCGCAACGACAAAAAGTTAGGCGAGCACGTGTACCTACGTGCACAGCATGAATAGACGAGATGAATACGGACACCATGATTTTGAACGGATGTGTGTGTGTGTGTTTGTGCATGTGCTGAGATGAGAGGCAAAGGGGAAGTGAGCAGCAGCGGCCTCGGAGCAGGACCGGCAGCTAGCGCACGGGTGGCTGGACCTGACGATGGAGCAGGCTGGCCGTCGGAAGCTACCTCGCAGCAGCCGCGATCCGGCGATCCGGGCACGGCAGTCCCGCGTCGGGCGGCACCTCCTCTCCTGAAAACTCCAGCCCACGATCACGTCACGTCCGAGACGGCCGACGCCTTCCTTTGACGGGAGCGCGACAGCGACGGCGGCCTGCGTGGGCCGTGGGCGTGGTGAGCTGGCCGATGGTCGATGGACCTGGACCTCACGATGGCGGTCCAAACCATGGGCAGGCAGGGGACTAGGGGAGGCCACCGCGCGGGCAGGGCCGCGTCGCGTGCGTGCACGGGGAATCGAGCCGGGCAGGAAGAGCACGGAACGAAACGCCCCACTCCCACACTCCCACGCGAGGATTTTGACTTTCCAGCAATGTAATGTTCGACGGCGCCGGGCTGGCAGCCGATCGGGGGTGGGGTGTTTGGCCGCTCGACGCGTCTTTCCAATTCTTTACGCGTGCCGAACTGCCGATCGACCGCAGCTGCCATGCATCCTGCCCCGCCCATTGGGAGGCTGGGGCTGGGTTGCCACCGACTGGCCGACCGACGGTGCCCATGCAATGGCGCTGGAGTTTGGCACGTACAGGATGCGCTGCTGATGGACTGGCAGAGGACGCGATCGACAACGGCTTGCTGTTCGGTGGCTGGATACATCCAGTCCAAGGATTCTCTTAAACTTAAACTTAAAAGAGCAAGTTGTTGTTGAATGGAATTGCTTACTGCCGAGTGTCTCGAGACATCCTCCAAACCTCCGTGAGTCCGTGAACTGCCTCGTCTTTTCGTTGGAGCGTCGTCAATGATTTGATTTGACCGAGAAGAGAAATGACCATTGACCAGGCCGCACAGAGCCCCAAATCTAATTAAAAAGCCCAACCTGGCCCAAACTTCCCTCCTGGGCCCGTGAGCCTAACGCCCTAACCGATATCGAACCATCGTCCCCGCTCGACGGCCCGAGTCCAACTTGGGTGCGGGCGTGCGGCGGACCGGCGCCACCCCCGCCTGCATCATCCGCCGATCACCGATGCAGTCGAGACAGGATGGGTCCATCCGATGGGGGCAGTGAGCACGCCGCCGCCGCGGACCGCACGCCGGTGGTCGGAACGGTCAGGATCTCGTCACCCACGACCTGCGTGGGATGGCGCTGCCCCATGTCTGTGTCTGTCATCCGGGTTCGGCATTCCATCAAACACCTCTCGTTCGCCGGCACCGAGCACACAGGTACGCTGTAGCCTCTACGGCTTTGCATGCACTGCTACGTTACTAATCTCGAGATTTCACGTAGACATCGTACTTTACCATGTTTTTTCACTGTCACTTTACCTTGTAGTTTGTGAATACTCCTAGTTGTTTTTATTGGTTCAAATGCGCTTGGTAACTTGATTAAAATTTGTAAGTTCGTTGCTTCGGTAATGAAATTTGGGACGTTGTGGGAGAAAAACAGTCTTCCAGTAACTAACAGCTTACTGTACGAATTGGCTATTACACTGATATCCCAATGCCTGTCATGGTGCTCACGCTGTTTAAGTTTTTTACGAATTTCTATTACCATGTTAATTAAACATTACATATCAACAACTCCACAACCTGTGTAATTTCTATTACATAGCATGCACAGGATGAATGCATTTTATTGGACTGGTTTCCCTCCAATTTATTGAAAGAAGGGCTTTATGGGTTACACATATCTATAGATACTGACAAAGCAAACAATTAATCACAAAACCAAACTCTGCAATATTGCACTAAACTGCATGTGGCAACTTTGTCTAAATTCTGGAACATCATCCTTCTTGTAGCAAATTCACAAGTCTGAGCAAGTTCGCATGAGAGGATCCTCCCTCTCTGATGCTTGCACATGCCATGTTCTTCCACATAACTGCCCTCGCCTTGATATCCTCATCTCTCAGCAGCTGCACAACCTTTTCCTTGATCTCCTCCCTTGTGACGACCCCTTGCTCATTGGAACAAAGCTTCAGGCCTGTCTTCCACACATTGCACACGTAGCTCTGGTTGCAGAACTGGTCAGCAAAGTAGGGGCAGCACAAGAACGGGACACCATGCAGCACAGCTTCCATTGTCGAGTTCCACCCACAGTGTGTCATGAAGCAAGCGACTGAGGGGTGTGACAGTACCCTTTGCTGGGGAGCCCAAGTAACGATCAGTCCCTTCCCATTGATACTTTGCTTGAATTGGTTGAACCAATCCTCATTAATTTCTTTGGCGAAGTTTGGTCGGACCACCCATATGAACGGCCAGCCAGATAACACAAGTCCATTGGCGAGTTCATGGAATCTTGCTGCGTCAAAGACAGTAGAGCTTCCAAATGCCACATATATGACGGAGCTGGGGGCTTGTGTGTCAAGCCAGGTGAGGCAGGTCAGGTCTTCAGACAAAAAATGACCAGTCGGCTTTGACATCGGCACTACCAGTGGACCTACGGGTAATGCATTGGGGAGGAGAGCCAATGCTTCAGGTTCTACTTCCCTGAATGTGTTGCAGATGATGGCCTCAGCAAGCGCAATCAATCGGTTAGTCGTAATCACCCTCTGTATGTTCACTCTGCGTCTTTCTGGGGTGCTGCCCAGACTGACCCAGGGGATCTCAGTTGAATCAATGGGTGGCGTCAGTTGGATCATCTCATGCACTTTCACATTACCTGCATCAAATTAAATGTTCTTGCATTGGTCACTAAGACACAGGATGTAAAGAGGAACATGACAGTATGTAATAATTTATGCTAAAGATGATTTGATTCTCTTACCGCTTTCATCAATAACACCATCCTCGATCAGTTTGGGCAGTTTCATCCTTAATGCAAACACAGATGCTGAGTAAGTTGAGAACAAAGCAATACGTACTCCCACTGTATTTGTCAGTTCTAGCACCCAGCTCATAGACACATCTGCTATCACCCATTTTATCTTCTTGCTTCTGATCATCTCCTCAAGGGGGCTGAGCATGGCAGCCGATAAGCCCCTGGCCACCTTGCCAATGTCTGTGTGATCATCATCAGGGCCCATACCATCTGGAAATGAGAGCATGTGTAAACCCTCAGGGATTGCTCCTTTGTTTTGCATGGACTTGAATATACGATCGTGGTTGAACTCGGTGTTTATGAAGTCAATCTTGAATCCGTAGTCAACTAGCCTATGGGACAACTCCATGAGTGGAATGACATGACCTTGTGCAGGGAAGGGTAGCACCATGACATGAGGTTTAGGAGCAGCAAAAGCCATGAAGGTTGTTTCTGTTGTGGCTACAAACAGTTTGCGGGATCAATGCTTGCTGCTCCTTGTGTGCATATAAAGGGTGCCAAAATCATGGTTGTAGCATCAGACCATGCATCAGCAAATTTGTAGCCTGTTGAATATAGGTCTGTTTTTTTCCAAAGAAAAGGTTATCTTCACAATCATTCATCAGTCCATAGTTGACCACTTTGTGTTTCTCTATCTTGCTGGGCAAGCAAAATAACTGCCATATATTCGCTTATATGCACGTGGCTGAGGTGCTTGCTGCTGAAGTCTTCTACTAGTTTTGGGTATGCCTACCAATTATATGCATAAAAAGTTTCACTAGATTCCAATGGTTTCAAAGATATTGGTCCTCTATAAAATGGAAATTATAAATCTTCCTTGGAATTTCACCAACTAAGGGGATGACATGGTAGTTCACTTGAAAAATAAGAAAAAAAAAATAAAACAGCTATTTCTTGGATATTGGCTATAACTTCAAAGTTCAAACCAGCATATGTCTGAAACCCCAATATGTCCAAAGGTAATCACGATCATGGTTAACGCATATTACATTCTGTTTGGAAACTTTTTCTTGTTTTTGATGTTTAGTGTTCATCTACTTATGGAGAAAGCTCACGCTGATTTGCATCTCGGCAGGAATAATAACAGAGTCAGATTGTGTCCTGGAAATAACTTCAGTGCCATAGCCTGGTATCATGGAATATCTCCATTATTTTCAGTACGACTGCATCTATTTTTTTGAAAGCCACCAGCAAGAAATTCCTGTGGTTGTATTAATAGAGTAGACATCTATTCGGCTGCGTATAATTCCTTATACCTAATAATTCGTTATTTGAGATAGTGACTCTGAATCATGAACGTTCCTTGCAGTCTGGTGAACTCTGCACTTGTAGGGCTCTGTTGGCTCAGTTTTGGTGGCTCGGCGACAGTCATTCAGCATCCTCTGCTTTGATTTTGCAATTCCTTATTCTTTGCAAGTTGCAACTTCCATAGGCACTTTGCACACCTAGGAATTGTTTTGATAACTTTCCAGATAGATATATACGGAAGGGGATTTCCTTAAGATGTACTAGTTAGGTGTCACTTTCAGTACGTGGCCCATGAGGTGCCAATGCATTTGCTAGTAACACCGACGTACATTAGGACATTTTTCTCCATATCTGTCTATCCAACTTTGAAGGCTCCTCTGCAATCTTCAGATAATGTTTATCTAACCAAACTAACTTTGACTGCGACTCTGCAGTCTGCAGACAATAATATTTATCTAACCAAAATGACCTCTGAATGACAAACATTTCTGACAAGCTAAAGATTACTGTTCTCTCAGCAGGTCTACAAACTTGAGCAGATCCTGATGCGAGGACCCTCCATGTGCGATACTCTCGCACGCTGCTGTCTTCAAAGACAGTGCCGTCGCTCTGATCCCATCATCACCGAGCAGCTGGTCCACCTTGTCCCTGATCTCCTCCTTGGTGAAGACGCCCCGCTCGTCGGCGACAATCCTCAAGCCCGTGCCCCACACGTCGCAGATGTAGTTCTGGTTCAAGAACTGGTCGGCGAAGTAGGGCCAACACAGGAACGGGACGCCGTGGCGCACCCCTTCCATGGTGGAGTTCCATCCGCAGTGCGAGATGAAGCACGCCACCGAAGGGTGCGAGAGCACGCGCTGCTGGGGAGCCCAGCCGACGACGAGCCCCTTGTCTCCGACGCGGCGCCTGAACTGGTCCAGCCAGTCTTCACCAACACCGTCGGCGGCGAAGTTCGGCCGGACCACCCACAGGAACGGGCGTCCGGCGAGCGCCAGCCCGTCGGCGAGCTCCTGGAGCCTCGCGGTGTCGAAGACGGTAAAGCTCCCGAACGCCACGTAGACGACTGATCCGGGGGCCTGGGCGTCGAGCCAGGCGAGGCAGGCCGGGTCTTGGGGCCAGAGCTGGCTGGCTGAGCTGGACGACGACGTCGCCGGCGGTGCCTCGAGCGGGCCGATGGCCAGTGCTGCCATGGGGAGGAGCGCCAGCGCCTGGGACTCGATCTCGTGAACGTGTTGCAGACAATGGTGTCGGCGAGCGCGAACTTTGGGTTGCTCTTCACCATGGCCTTTATTGTGGCGCTGCTGCGAAACCTAAGCCAGGGGAGGTCGGCGGCGTCGATGGATGCCGTTTTGGGACTCAGCTTGATCCTCTCGTTCCTCTTCACCTCCGCTCCACACACGGACGGAAACACCATGCCGGCCCAGCATGAATGAAATTTCTGATCTTTCTAGAGAGCACAGCACAGAGATGACACAGAAACCGAGTTTGGTTTGGTTTGGTCTTGGCTTACCACTTTCGTCGATGATGCCGTCCTCTACCATCTTGGGAATACGCATCCTGAGCACGAAGACGGCGGCGGAGTAGGTGGAGAACAAGGCGACGCGCGCGCCGGCCGAGGCGGCCAGGTCCAGCGCCCAGCTCATGGAGACATCAGCCACCACCCACCGGGTGTTGTGAGCTCTGAGCAGCTCTTCGAGGCGGCCGAGCATCGCCGCCGGCAAGCCCTGAGCCAGCCGGACGATGTCCGCGCGGTCGCCGTCGGGGCCCATGCCGTCCGGGAAAGAGACCAGGTGGATCCCGGCGTGGACAGCTGCCCCGGTGTCGGTGTCTCCTCCCGCCGCTGCCAAGGCCGTGAGGATGCGGGCGTGGTTGAAGTCCGTGTTCACGAAGTCGACCTCGAAGCCGTGGTCGTCGACGAGGCGGTGGGACAGCTCCATCAGCGGCATGATGTGACCCTGTGACTCGAGGCCGGGGACGGGGAGGAGGAGCCGCGGCCATTGAGGCTGTTGCTAGCAGCAGCAGCTAGCGTGTTGGTGTGCGCTGGTGTGATCGAGTCCGTGAGCCCGTGAGGTGCACTGACAGAGCCTACTTTTGGCTGCTTGCTGCTCATGTGGATGTCGATAAGAGAGAGATATCTATAATACTCTAGTAGAATAGAGGTGTCTATGGCCATCCGCCCGGTGGATACAAGATACGTAATAGATATCGAGACAGGCCGCATCGATGCAGTCTCGCCGGCAGATTTTTTTTTTTTTTTGACAATGAACAGGAGGGGCGCACGCCGGTAGATCTCACATCAGCAAGAATGCATTGGTGCTCGTCTGACTGCATCAGATCTCACATCAGCAAGGAACAACGTCACAAAATGTTTCTCGGAAACATATTTAGGCTTGCCTTGGTCCGTGCCTGCACCGATCAGGCATTAGGGCGTGCCGCGTGCACGGTCAGCCGAGGTCTATCAGAGGTGCCTGTCGCGGTGGCTTCATGACTAATCACATGAGAGAGATAGAGAGTTGTCGAGATGTTTATTTATCAGCTATGATATAGTGTTTAGTCATATCCTCTTTTATGTAGATATTGGCTTTACCAAACTCAATATATCGAAGTTACCTGATGCTTTATATATGAACAAATTGAATTTCTCGTACACTAGTACATTCTCACGTTAGCACGATATTGTGTAGTGTTTGCTTGGCTGGTATAAAATATACTGTAAAAGGCAGGCATTCCGCATTCGGCCATTCGTACATCAATCTAGCTCGGCTTGCAGGCGGGGCGGGTTGTGGACCGTCCATCAGCCGCTAAGCTGGCCGCTAAGCTATTAAGCGGGCTATGCGGGAATCCGCAAGCCACAAAGTTATCATCACAAAAGGCCAGTGGAATTGGCGGACAAGTTAGGAAGGACCGCAAGCGTCCGCAAGCAAGATGACCACTTTCTTGAACAAGTTAATAGTTGTTTTCTTCCGTTCTTGGTTGTCTAGAATCTGTGTTTTGGTTTTTTCAGTTGTTGTTTTTTCTTTTTTTTCAGTTAAATTAAATATAGCTAAAATGACACAGACAGCTTCAGAGCTGTGTGTTCCATGGTTTCTTCAGTTGGTTATGTTGTTTTCCATGGTTGCATAAGAGTTAAAAAAATTCCGCCCCTTGAGTTATGCACGATGATTTCTCTGTATTTTCTTTTTCCGAGTGGTGAACTTCCCGGCAGGCGAATTCCTTGATGCAGTGCAGTTGCTTTATTGTGGATGCCTCTCCTTTTTCACCATTATGGTTCTTTGGCAGCCGAAAAAGCAATTCTGGTGAGTTCTACTAGTGCAGCAGGCAGTTAAGATGGTGTTTTAACCTACTTGAGCTTTACTGTTTACCTCGTTGCCGCAGGCGCTGAGGAGGAGCTTCGACTCTCTTGTCCTCCTCGTCTCGTGGACCATATGGAAGGAACACAACTGTCGCACATTTGATCGACGTTCCTGCACACCAGCTCAGCTCATCATGGTCATACTAAAGGAGGCTGGTGCATGGGTTGGAGCAGGCCACGACTGCTTGTCGCTGCTCACCGCGCTGATTGCTTGACCCGCACCCCCTTCCTTTGTCGCACAATAGGTTCTTCACTTAGTACAATCTAGACTTCCCACCACTAGTTGGTGATTCATGTAATGTGTGTCTTCCCGGATGGCTACGGCCTCTCGCCGAGTCACCCGTGGAACGTGTAAACCTCTCACTTCCACTTAATGAAATACGTGCTAATGTGTGCTTTCGAAAAAAAAACCCCTTGCTGACAAGCAACACAAAAAGTCGTCTCTTTATTTGACCCCATGTTAGCTATGGCAAACACTGGTTGTTAACTCCACGAATCTAGATGCTTCATCCCCAATTCACAGCTAAACAACAACAGGGATGGGTGAAATAAACTACTAAAAGAATTTGTAACTACTTTGCGGACTTTTTGTGATTCTTACGGGCATATCGTCTTGTCCGATGGGCTTTGCGGACTAGACAACCTTAGGCCATAAAAAAATTGCAACTAGACCACATCGGCTACTAACAACACTCTCGCAGGGCGGCTATGCAGGCTCGCGGAAAAACCCACCCCGCTTGCAAGCCGAAATCTAGCAATTGGTTTCTTTTATGGAACTTGTCATGGCACTTTAATTTGCCTGATTAAGAGATGCTATCTGTTGTCGCTTTCAGCCTTTCAGGACATGGTCCATTATATTGCTCCATATATTGTGATTTGTGCATTGCACTCGCTCTCTAGCGATACAGTTTAAAAGCTCTCTAGTGATTTCAGTTTAAAATGCGAAGAATCCTTTATTGTTGCCAAAAACAATGCGATGAGATGAGACATGACACGGTCCACCTCGATCACATGTTTGCACACCCTGTTTTATTTTTCTAACGGCTCTGCAACAGATGAATATACAAGCACCTAACCTCTGAAACATTTCTGACATGCATGCATGCTATAGACTAATTAATTTTCTCTTAGCAGATTCACCAACTTGAGCAAATCCTGATGCGAGGACCCTCCATCCGCGACGCTGACTCACGCTGCGTTCTTCAACGACAACATCCTCTCCTTGATCTCGTCGTCCCCAAGCAGCCGCTCCACCTTGTCTCTGACCTCCTTGGTGACAATGCCCCTCCCGTCGGCGCAGACCTTCAACCCGACGCGCCACAGGTCGCAGATGTAGCTCTGGTTCAGGAACTGGTCGGCGAAGTAAGGCCAGCAGAGGAGCGGGACGCCATTCCTCACCCCCTCCATGGTCGAGTTCCACCCACAGTGCGTGACGAAGCACGCCACCGAGGGGTGCGAGAGCACGCGCTGCTGGGGAGCCCAGCCGACGACGAGGCCCTTGTCTCCGAGGCGGCGCCGGAACCCGTCGAGCCAGCCCTCGCCGACACTACCGTCGGCGGCGAAGTTCGGCCGGACCACCCACAGGAACGGCCGCCCGGTGAGCGCCAGCCCGTCGGCCAGCTCCTGGAGCCATTCCGCGTCGAACACCGTGAGGCTCCCGAACGCCACGTAGACCACCGAGCCGGGAGCCTGCTGCGCGTCCAGCCACCGGAGGCACGTCTCGTCTTGCGCCCAGAAATGGCCGGCCGATGCTGACGCCGAATTGGGCGGCGCCTCCAGCGGGCCGATGGCGACCGCCGGTATCGGGAGGTGGGCTAGCGCCACGGACTCGATCTCCTGGAAAGTGTTGCAGATGATAGTGTCGGCGAGCGGTAGTGCCCGGTTGGCCGTGATGTTGCTCTGGATCATGGCTCTCCGTGACTCAGGGCTCTTGCCAAGGGTGGTCCATGGAAGCTTGGAGGCATCTATGGCCGGCATCTTGGGGTTTAGCTGGACCCTCTCGTTCCTTTTCACATTTCCTGCGAACGTATAACAGCATGATTTCCTCGAGGAAAGAAAGACGACGCGGCACTTGAAACTGCAGTTTTTGGCCTTTTGCTCGACTAACCCGTTTCGTCGATGATGCCATCCTCTAGCAACTTGGGAAGTTGCATGCTGAGCGCGAAGATGGCGGCGGAGAAAGTGGAGAACAAGGCGACACGGACGCCCACCTTGTGGACAAGCTCCAGCACGAAGCTCATGGACGCGTCGGCCACCACCCACCTAATGTTCCTGGACCTGATCGTCTCCTCGAGGCCGCCGAGCATCGCCGCCGGCAAGCCTTCGAGCAGCTTGCCGATATCCGTGCGGTCGCCGTCGGGGCCCATGCCGTCGGGGAAGGAGATCAGGTCGATCCCGCCGCCGGAGGCGGCAGGGGGTACGACTCCGCCTCCTGCCAGGGCGGCTGCCGTGAGGATGCGGGCATGGTTGAAGTCCGTGTTCACGAAGATGACCTCGAAGCCGTGGTCGACGAGGCGGTGGGAGAGCTCCATGAGAGGCATGACGTGGCCCTGCGCGGCGAAGGGCAGCATCATTACACGCGGCCGCTGAGGAGACGCTGCCATGGGTCGAGGTCGAGGAGGGTGGCTAGCTACTGGCTCAAGACACTTGGACGGACGCCCGTGCTGGTAACGGCTGCTGGCAGGCTACAGGGCGGCCGTGAGCTCTGAGCTGCAGTATGGCACTGTCAGTGTCAGAGGTCGTGTCGCTTGCAACGGCGCCACTCCTTGCATTGTGGATCATGTCATTTTATATAGCCGGGCTGTGGGCCTGTGTCTGAATATGAAGGCGAACGCGAACTCGTCCACGCAGATGCGTCATGCCTTGCATCACCGAGAGTGGACTGGCGCTAAAGAAAATTCATGTGAACTGAACCACAGATTTTGCCGGCAAGCCCTGAGCCAGCCGAACGATGTCTGCGCGGTCGCCGTCGGGGCCCATGCCGTCCGGGAAAGAGACCAACCGGATGTACTAGCGCGTTGGTGTGCGCTGGTGTGGTGTGGTGCACGGTGCTACCGAGTTCGTGAGATGCACTGTCAGAGCTCAGACATAGTCCGCTGTTGGCTGCTTCCTGCTCCCGTGGATATCGATAAGAGACAGATAGAATGCTCAAGCGAAGGAGGCGATTAGACGATGCAGTCGCGGCAGATCTCACCAAGAATGCATTGGTGCTCGTCTGACTGCATCAGATCCCACATCAGCGAGGATTCATTGGCGCTCGTCTGCTGGCCTATCGGTTTCTCATTTTGACAATCGTTCATATCGATGAATTTCCAGCTATGTCGATTGTCGGGTTGTCTCGTGTCTACTCCGTATTTGTGGAGGAAACCAAATTCTACACTAGTACTGTACTTGGACATGCACAACTTCGTGACAACTGACAACTAACTTCTGCCACCAAACCAGGCCCAGGATTTTGTACAAGCAAGGGGATCAGTGGTAATATTCTGTTTCCTATATACTCACCGATCGAAATTGAAGAAGAACCCAGGCCTGAATCTCACGGCCGCAGATGTGAGTGTTATACCCTCTGTTGTGTCGATACTAGCTTTACCATACTCAATATGGAAGTTACCAGTACACTGTAAACGTTAGCACAATCCTGTATAGTACAGTGTTTGTTTGGATGGAGTATATATAAAACTACAGAAATGGCAGGCAGTCCGCTTTCGTACCCCAATCCAGCAATTGGTTTCTTGTCTGGAACTTCTCTTGGTGCATTGCCAGATTAAGAGATGTTATCCATTGTCGCTTTGAAGACATGGTCCATTGCTCCATATACGGTGCATTGCAGTCACTCTCTAGCGATATACTCCCTCCGATCTAAAAAGGAAGTCGTTTTGAGATGCGTGCACGTTAAACTTTTCTAATTTTGACTAAGTTTGTAAAAAATACGTGTAATATTTTTATCTTCAAATAATTTTGTTAAAAAATTAGACTTAAAGATCTTTCTGATGATATTAATTACTTACCATAATTATTTATATATTTTAATAAATAATTACTGACATTTTGAAAACGTTGACTTCTCGGGAAACGAGAATGACATCTATTTAGGGACGGAGGGAGTAGTTTTTTTTTAGAATAATTAATTAAGGCGGACAGCTAGGAGGATTCATGACCTGAAGGAGTGCAAAACGTTGGATAGCCATGGCGCTAATGACTCAATGAACGAGGCTGGTGGTTTTGGTGCAGGGATCCGTAGTGCAGGAGCAGCACTGACGAAAGACCGTCGAAACTGTGATGTACACAGTACAAGATAGCGGTGGACAAGGCAGAGAGAATGGCAGTTGACGGAAACAGAACATCATGGTCTGTCTGACCGAGCCTGTTTGCAGAGGCTACAACTACAATCACATGCAACTCGCAGACAGCCGATGCTGATCGAGCGCACGACCCCTGTAAACGTCTGACGCCTTTGTCTATGGCACTGGTTCCAAGCGGGAGAGCATGCAATGCTGAGACTGAGACGTCCCTTTCACATGAGGTCATTACTGATGTTAGCAACAAAAGTCAGTTCCATTTTCCTTTAAACGAGCCCGTTTTTCAAACCCTTTCACAAAACTAAAGTTGCTTGCGAACAGGCACCAACGCAGGCTACAAGAGACATTAGCCTCGGTAAAAAACGGACTATCTACGTAGCTCTGGATAGAGCCATCAGTTCTCGTAAAGTAGGCTCACTGTTTTTCAATCCAAGCTGATGTTTTTTTCTGACGGAGCCATACAAAAGATAATATGACATACTGCGAAACCACCTTCAGCCACTCTCTCTCCTATCCGAGTCTACGTCTCTCTGTAACTCTCTACAGGGCTAATATACACCGTGACGCGTTGGGCATGGCCTCACAGGCCGAGGGAGGGGGCGGCGTCTGGGAAGGGTCACCATCGGGGCCGAGTGCCGCTCGCTCGTACCTACGGCTACGGGTCAGGCCGGGAGGGAGCTGAATACCAACTGCAGGGCTGATTTGCTGATTGGGAGGAAGTTTAGTGAGTCTGAAATGTTTGGTCTCCTGGAGTTTGTTCCTCTGGAGAGAAATACTTTATGCCAACCAAATATTTGCGCGAGCCGAGAGTGGACTAGTTTTATCCATTTCTTGCGCGGCGGCTGCTAAAGAACTAGTTATGTTGAACCGTATCGCAGATCTGACAGTATTCTTATTGTGGCATATATATATAACGTCTAAATTCTGCAAGCAACTAGGAATATTATAATTTCTAAAAAAAAAACTGATGCGGACCAGTGTGCACAGTTCGAATTTAATCACTGGAATGGAGTAACATTATATTTCAATTTGCCTGACCAGAACCACCCCAATTTTTGACACTAAAATAACCAGTATTTTGGAATTTTGGTCGATTATATATTGTTCGCTTCGCTAATCAGCCCATCTTATCAGCCATGAAACATTGTTTTTTTCTCATAACAAAACAGCTAAAAACAACACTTTCGTTTATATTTGATAATTATTGTCCAACCATAAAATAACTAGGTCAAAAGAGTCGTCTTGCAAATTACATGCAAACTGTGCAATCGGTTTTTTTACCTATATGTAATGCTTCATGCTGCGTCCAAAGATTCGATGTGACCTCTGAAGGACTGAGCCGGCATATCTCGAAATTGACGAAGTCACTACACTCGTCTCGTTGTTGACGTGACGGAGAATCTTGTGAAGTTTCAAAATTTTGAATGCATCTAAACAAGGGCTATGAACACCTCTGAAGGACCTAGCTCATACATCTCGAGATTGATGAAGTCACTACAGACGCCTTGTTGTTGACATGGACGTCACCTATCATTGAAAACATAGCGCCGTTAAATCCTGAAATAAATCCAGGAAAATACGAGCACCCATGCCAAGTCTAGGACATGAAGCCAGGTAGGTAGGTTTCACCACAAGAAACCCAACTAGTTGATCTATGATCAGTTGATCTCTTGGATAGGAATATACTACTTTTGTCTACGAATTATTCAATTTTTAAAATCTATGTTGATTATTTTTTTTAATTTTAACTAACTTTATACAAAAATATAACAACATCTACAAGATATATTGAACGCTATATGAAAATATACTCTATAATAAATCTAATAATACTAATTTGATATCATAAACTTTAATGTTTGTTTCTACAAATTTGGTTAATTTTTTTTTAAAAAAACTTAACTTTGGCTATGATAAACCTAACGAGACTAATTTATTTTAACGTTTATTTCCAGAAATTTTGTTAAAATTTTAAAATTTTGACTTAACTTTAAGGACAGAGGGAGCATACAGATATATGGCCGGCAGAACTGTTTGATCTGCCCGTGGTGTTGTCACGCACACTCACGCTACACTCCAAAGAAAAACACAGCTCGACGGAATATTTAACTATTTATCATTATAGCGGTTGGCAACTCTCGAGATCTCATCCTAACCGACGACGCTATTTTTTCACTATCTCACACGTGTGATTCACAACATTTGTACCATATTCGTCGTCGTGGCGCGCCACCGCAGCAAACCACGCTGGCGGAGGGGTGCAAAATGACCTGACATGCCCCTGCCCTCCTCTCTCTCTCTCCCTCCTTGACAACTGGCAACTGCATAGAACTACTGATTTCTCCTCCGGAGATCGACGACGATGTCGGTGTTATGACCCGGGGGTCAAGACCACCAACGAGTAAATTTGTATATCGCGTGCTCCCTCTCTCAGACGTGATGCAAGATGGACACAAGGTTTATCCTGGTTCGGGCAAAGAAGGCCCTACGTCCAGCGGGGGGAGGATGACTTGTATTATCTCGCACCCAAAACGTGCTCGTACAGGGGGGTACAAGCTGTGTTACACGGAGTTGGCCACCCGAGGGGTCGATCGAGTGGCGGGGTGTGTGGAGTGTGGAGGTCAGAGCTGGAGTCTGATGGGTGATCCAATCGTCCGAATCTCTCTTTTTATTCTACCTCGGCATCCCCTTTTATAGACCAAGGGGAGGTCCGAGGGTACAGGGTCCTAACTGAAGAAGTATGGGCAGCGCGTCCGAGGCACAACATTGGCGGAGAGACGTTGAGTACTGTGGCGGCATGGCCTTCCCGTCCTTCTGGCGTCCCCGGTCGTGGCGGCAGCAGAAGTCGCCGTAGCACAGCGTCCGCAGGCGGGCACGAATCTCACGGCTGAAGCGGGACGGGGCGGATGGGACGGCCCCCATACTGGAGTTGTTGGAGGGAGGGGTCGAGCCCCCCGGTCGAGGGAGGGGTCGAGCCCTGCGTGGCTCTGTCGCATTCCCGAAGTCGTCGTCGAGGGTCGCACTGTTCACTTTCCGAGGGGTACTGCTGGAGTCTGTACTCGCGTAGTGGCGACAGTGGCGGCATAGTTGACAGGAATCGGGGACTTGACGGGGAGTTGGCGGATTTGACAGCGGACGCGGGCGCCCATGTCGTTAGGTGGGTTCACTTTAACCCATGCTGGGAGCAGTTGGGTTAATCGAGCCCCTCGTCCGGGGGTCGTCCGTTCGACCCCTGGTCGAGGTAGAGGTCGGAGCGCCGACGGGGTCGGAGCAGAGACGGGGTCGGAGAGGTCGAGGTAGAGGTCGAGGGGTCGTTCGTTCGACCCCTCGTCCATCCTTCGTTCGTCGAGGTGGGAGCCGGGGGGTCGTTCGCTTGCCCCCTCGGTCCATCATTTGCCGTTGAGGTAGGAGCCGGGGGGTCGTTCGCTCGCCCCTCGGTCCGTCATTTATCGTCGAGGTAGGAGCCGGGGGGTCGTTCGCTCGCCCCCTCGGTCCGTCATTCGGCGTCGAGGTGGGCCGGCCCGTGGCTTGTCGCCACAGCTGGTGTAGAGGGGGCCGTCGAGCGATGGGCCGTGCCTTACTGAGTAGTGGGCTGGTCCCTGCCTTAAAAATAGTTGCTATGTTTAGCGTTAATTTATCGAAGGGTTTAGGGTACCCCTTACCTTCGTACCCGACAGTAGCCCCCGAGGCCCCAGAGGAGAGATTTAGAACTCCTCTGGGGGCTATGATACACGTTTTCTCAGAGGGAGTAACGATTACTCGGGGGTTTTGTCCTTGGCCTGCAGGGTTAGTGGAGGTTCGATTCTCCGTGGGGTGCGCGCGAGCGCACCCCGCGGGGGTAGCCCCCGAGGCCCCAGAGGAGTGATTTAGAACTCCTCTGGGGGCTATAATATGTTGTATCGAGAGGTTTTTTAAGGATACCTGGAGGCGTGGCACCCTGTCGAGGGGTCGATTCCATTCCTTTCCTGAAAAGAGAAGCGTTCGAGGGCGGCTGTCGAACCCTACCGAGGGCCAGCCTTCGCTCCCTCGAGCACAACTGGAGTCAGAGCGCCCCGCCCGAGAGGTTGACTCTGTCTGCCAGGTCACGAGTTTTTCGACCCTCTTTCGTCGAGGGGTGCCGTGCGTAGTCGGGCCCTCGAGCCCTCGAATGGCTAGGCCTTCACTACCTCATAGCGTCCTTCCCACGGATCCTTGCGTTCGGATTGTGGGGTGAAGAGCATCGTGCTATCCTCGTTAGGACGAGCCCGAAGTCCTCGGTGAGCTGTTCTCGGGCATGAGTCCATTAGAAATGGTGCCCAGTATGGGTAAAAATCCGAGTGAGAACTCGTGCCCCATTCGATAGGGGTCGACTAGTGGCCCGGAGGCGTTCTCATTGTTAAGCAAGCCGTACGGCTTACTAAGCATGACCATGTGGATCACAAGGTGCCAACCCCATTCTATAGGAGTTGGTGGCTCGATGCCTCCCAGCGTAGGGATCCTTAGGTGTTCCTAGGTATGCCTCGGATATGTCCCAGGGAGCCTCGAGAGTTCGTTCTCGAGCTAGGGGCACGCGCCTGGCCTCCCCGGGACATCCCTGACTCGCGTACTCGAGGGCGGCTCTCGAACTCCGTTCGTGGAGCCAGCCTTCGCTCCCTCAAGATTTGGGGGTGGACCGGAGTCCTATTAACCATGGGTCCTTCCTGACCTCAGGTACTCGAGGGCGGCTGTCGAACCCTATGTAAGGGCCAGCCTTCACTCCCTCAAGATTTGACGGATGGTTCGTCATCTGACGCTATCCTTAGGAGGAGGAGTCCTGCCTTGTGGACCGCCGAGGGGAAAAGCAGGTGGTTGTTGTATTGAACTTGGGGACATACATGTGCTGGAGCTCTCGAGGGAGGCTGTCAAACCCCCGGACGGGCCAGCCTTTATCCCTTCGAGGCCGTGGAATGAACTGGAGTTGACGACCTGAGGCCCCGTCAGGCCTCCGGGTACTCGAGGGGGGCTATCGAGCCCGTTCGTTGGCCGACCTTTGTCCCCTCGAGATTTTGGGGGTGGACCGAGGTCCTAACCCGAGGTCATTTCTGGCCTCGGGTACTCGAGGGTAGCTGTCGAACCCTCTTTCGAGGGCCAGCTCTCGCTGCCTCAAGATTGCTTACCCTCGAAGATGACGTTTCCGACCGCACGCCTTTTTAGGCGGTGTCCGTTCGGCGCAACAGTGGCGGTTGCAGGGCGGAGTGCGGCATGGAGCCCGACGATGGGATGGAACGCCTTATCCTGGAGGAATACGAGGAAGGGGGTACAGGCGAATTAAATGCGGAGATTCTCTTGCCTGTCTGCCGGATCCGTCCGTTGGCCTCCTGCGTATAAGTAGCGAAGGTGAGGAGTCGGGTGTCCTTTCCGCACACTTGCCTTCCTCGCCTCCTTGCCTTCATCTTCCTTGCCTCCTTCTCCCCGCTACTGCCTTAGGCATCCCGCGAGCCAGAACTCTGCGCAAGCGAGAGAGAGAAAGAGAAGGATAGGGAACGTACCGTCCGCCCCTAAGCCCGAGCAAACCATCGTCCCCATGGCCAAGTTCGACCTAGTCGGCACCGATGGCTGGCCCGCCTCCTTGGTAACCGCCTCGCACCTGACGGGGTTGGTGGAGAGTGGTCTTCTCTGGCCTGCTACCACGGCGGAGAGGCCGGAGTGGCTGCTTCCGCCGCCGGACCACGCCGAGCCTAACGCACCGGAGGGGTATGTGGTGTCGTTCGAGATTTTCCACCGGGCGGGACTAGGCGCCCCACCCAGCCGCTTTCTGCGCGCGCTTCTCCACTATTACGGCGTGGAGCTCCATCACCTCACCCCCAATGGTGTCTGCCAGGCGGCGGTCTTCGCCGCGGTGTGCGAAGGCTACCTTGGGATCGAGCCCCACTAGGAGCTGTGGCTCCATATCTTCAAGGCCAGCATCTTCCACGCCTCGGTCGACAGGGGTACCCGCCGGATGGTCAGGGCCGGGTGCTGCAGCATCTCCGTCAAGCGGTCGGGGTGTTGGATCCCAGGGAAGTTGTCCTCGAGCCACTCCGGATGGCACTCCGGGTGGTTCTACTTGAGGAACGACGACGATCTGCTCCCGGCGTACACCGGGAGGACACTCGACGCCCAGCCCGACTGCTGGGGATATGGCGTCCCGACGAACAAGCAGGACCGCCTCGAAGGCTTGTTGGACGCGCTCGGGCGCCTGAAGAAGGAGGGGCTCACGGCGGAGATCGTCGCGTCGACATTCCACCGGCGGCGGGTCGTGCCACTGATGGCTCGACCCCTCCGCATCGACGAGATGGGTCCGGGGGTCGATCTCTCGGGCTGTCGCTTCGCCGAAGAAGAAGTGGCCCCGGATAGGGTGGTCCGCCGCGTCCGCCGCTTCTTTGCAGGGTCGTTCGAAGCCAAGAACATCGCGAAGATCCCCATGAAGCCGGACGAGGGCTTCTTTGAGCTGGTAAGGTCCTTTCCTCTGGTTAGAGTCCTCGCGCTCGCCCCTTCCGTCCTCTTTGCCCGTGTTCTGACTGCCTTGCGTTCCGCAGGGGAATGTGTCCTTCCGACCCTCGCCCCCGCCAGTGAAGGAGGACCGGGCCGCGAAGCAGGCGAGGCGCCTCCACGCGGAGAAGCAGAAGGCCGACAAGGACAAAGCCAAGGAGGCCACGTCCAAGAGGGCCCGGGAGAGAGAGTTGAGAGAGCAGCGCCTGGCCCGTCAGAGGCGGGAAGGCCTTGACGAGGAGTTGTCGCCCTCGGAAGAGGAGGACGAGGAGGATGAGGATGAGGAGGAGGTGAACTGGAGCGATGTGGAGGGGGAGGAGACAATGCCTGATCAGGCGGCCGTTGCAACCGGTGGAGGGGAGGGGTCGACCTCGAGGTCGGCCCCTACCGTTGAGGCTGGGCCACGGGGGGAGCGCCCCGCGGCTTCGCAGGAAGAAGTGCCGCGGCAGACGCGCGCGCGGGTGTCGCGATCCCCGTCGGGGGGTCGATCGGGCGAGCCCCCAACGCTTGCTGCGTCGAGCGCACGGGCGCCGGGCCCGTCGACGCAGGTGGGGACCAGCAAGGGAACGACGGTGGCGCCGCCGGCCCCTGCCCGGGAGACGGTGCCGAGAGCCGCCTCGACCCCCGCTCCCCGGGTGGTGGTGCTCAAGGGTTCGACCAGCCCGACGGTCACCGGGCCGAAGCGCCGAGATCCGAGGGGGTAAGTCGCTTTCATGGACGTTGTCTGTATTTTTCTTTTTGTCGATAATGACCCGTGCTTATCGTTGCACACGTGTTTCTTTTTCAGGTCGAAGCGCCCGCAGGGAGCCGTACCCTTCGCCCCTGCCAAAAAGCTGAAGGCGGGGGCTGCGGTCCAAGCAGCCACCGAGGCTGGTCCCGCTGCTCCGCCCCCTTCGACGCTCACCCCTGAGGCAGCATAGGCAGCCAAGGCCCGGGAGGCAGTGGAGCGGGGACGGCGCCAGGCGCCTTGGCCTCTGCCCCACTGGCAGAGGGGACGGGCCCATCCGCTCCGCACGCGAGGGCTACCGAGACGGCGGGGGTCGCCGGGGCGACGGTCGCGGCACTTGCGCGGCCGTCAGAAGGAGCCGCACCCAGCGTCCCTGGGGGTGCAGGGCCTTCGTCGATGGTGGTTGCGGCCGAGGTGGTGGAGGTGGTCGGGCCCCAGGCCCCCGTGAACGAGGGTGAGGCTCCGGCTCACCCAACATCGGGGCGTTGGCCCGAGGGCCTAGCTGCGCTGGAGGCTCGACTCCGGCTCGAGCGGGAGGGCACGACTGCCGCCGCGCCCGAGGACCCCTTGACGACGCCGGAGCTCGAGGCGGGGGTCCGGTCGAGCGGCCCGAGGGAACACCTGCGCCGGCGCAGGGCGGGATGTTGATGGAGTCCACCCCCGCCGAAGTGGACGAGATGGTGGCCGAGCTGGTGGGCTCGGCGAAGACGACCGCCGTCGCGGCTCCTTGGGCGGAGCCGGAGGTGGCTCGGCCTCCCCTCGAGGCTGGGGGGCCGTTATCTCGAGGTAAGCCATACTTCGACTCACTCGAGACGCAGTGGGTTTGCCTTGCTGGGTGTTAATTTTTTCGAGAATTTCATCGCGCAGGGCCGTTCCACTGGCCGGGGTCTTCTTCTCCTAGTGGCGACGGCTTGGCGGGGCCGTCGACGTCCTCGCGGGGGGGCCCTAAGGACGGGAGAGGACAGGCGGAGGAAATCTCACCCCTTTCCGCTTATCGAGGGGAGGGCGATCTGCGCGGGGGCGTCACGGGGACGGTCGAAGAGAGGATCGCCGCCCGCAGCGTGGCCTGGGGCCAGGAGGTTCTCGAGTTGGCGGACCCTCGAGACCCCGAGCAGCTTTTCCTCACGCTCGACGACCAGGCCGAGCTCCGACGGTGGGAGCACGTCGAGGAGTATCGGGCTTGGTTTGAGCACTCGGTATGTCGCGCTGCGGAGGTCGCCGCCACGGACATACGCCAGGGGATGGAGGTGGGTTTTGTTCTCCCTTAGATTGTACTTGAATTGTCTGGTTGCTGTTTGTTGATGGTCTTCGCTTTTATCCTCGTCAGTCGCTGCGGGTGAGGTCTTACGAGAAGTCCCAGTACATCCTCCGGGTACAGGGAAAACTCTCGACCCTTCGCGCCTCGTTGGATAGGGCGGAGGATGGGGCTGCCCGCGCGAGGGCTGAGACGGCAGCCGTCCGGGAGGATGCCGAATCCAAGATCGCCCACGCGAGGGCTGGCTACGAGGCCATTCAGAAGGAAGCCTGGGCGACCTTGCAGACGGCGCAGACGAAGCTCGACCTCGCCCTTCAGTCCTCCGTCACCGTCGGGCAGGAGCGGGACGCTGCCCTCGAGGCCAGGCGCAAGGCCGAGGAGGAGGCCGCCCGACTGAAGGAGGAGCTTGCCCGGGCGAGCGAGGGTATCCGAGGGCTCCGGGGAGACCTCGACGCCGTCTCCCGCGAGCGCGACGCGCTGGCCGCCTCGGAGAAGAGGGCCCGGACCCGCGCGACCTCCCTGGGCGTGGTGGCGATGGACCAGAAGAGGGCCCTCGATGACGCGGGAAAAACCATCGAGGGCCTCGAGGCCAAGATCAGGGGTCAGGCCTCCGACCTTGTCGACGTCCGCTGCCAGCTCAAGGAGACCGATCAGGCCTACGCCACCCTGGACGCGCATGCCCAATGTGGGTGTTTCGAGAGTGTTGCAGAGTCTATCCTGCCTCGACCCTCTTCCTGTTCTTTTGGGTTTGATCGTGTTGCATGCTTGTTTCGGCAGAGCTCGCAGAGGATAAGGCCCGTGCCCACGAGGACCTGAACAGCCTCCAGGGCCTCCTCGGGACGGAGGCGAGCCTCAACGCGAACCTCGCGGACGCCATCAGCACTTTCTGCAACGACCTCTCGGTCAAGCCGGAGCCGGAGGTCGAGGGGGATGCTCGAGGGGACTCCTTGCTGCGCCGCTTCTACTCCATGACGCGGGGGGTGACGGAGAACGTCCGTGCCGCCCTGCATGTGGGCGTGAAGCGGGCCCTCGCGGTCGTCAACTCGCTCTACGACGTAGACCTCAACCTCGTTGTCGACGGGTTCACCACCGACCTGAGGCTGACCGAGGAGGAGAACGACGCGAAGTGCCAGGAGTTGATGCATCACGCAGAGGTGCCTGGAGGCCAGCTGGCGAAACTCTTCGAGCCCGAGGTGATCCCCTCGGTGGGCGGAGATGGCGTCGAGTAGCCCTCGGAAGGTGTCGACGAGTAGTCCAGGGCCTGCGAGCCACATCTGGACAAGAAGGTCCATGTAATAGTTAGGCCCTTGTACTAATACAATGCCGAGCCCCCGAGGGCTTTTTGTGTATAAAGCATTTTGATCGAGATGCACATAGTTATTTTTGTTTTTTCGAGCTCTTTCTGCTTTTCTTTGCCTAAGTCGACGCTTGTGAACTAAGTGTTCGACGCACGCTCGTATCCCCGGAAGGGGGTTGGCGAGCGGGGATACCGTAGCCCTGGGGCGTAGGTGAGTCCCTGGCTCGACGACACCCGCGACCCTTAGGGAGTTCGAGGCGCCTTTGCTTAGTTATGAAGCGTACTCGAGGGAAAGAACGAGAGGGAGAGTCGAGTTTCGAAAAAACGTTTGAGTTTTTCGGGGACTTAGGAGGGGGGTGCCCCCTGTTAGCCCCCGAGGGAGGCTCGACTTTGCTGGGGCAAAGTCGAGGCTACCTTAGTGCTGTAGACGGGTGCGTCTCGTTATTTCTACTTCTCGAGCTCTTTCTGCTTTTCTTCGCCTGACTCGACGCTTGTGAACTAAGTGTTCGACGCACGCTCGTATCCCTGGAAGGGGGGTGGCGTGCGGGGATACCGTAGCCCTGGGGCGTAGGTGGGTTCCTGGCTCAACGACACCCTCGACCCTTAGGGAGTTCGAGGCGCCTTTACTTAGTTATGAAGCGTACTCGAGGCGAAGATCGAGAGGGAGAGTCGGGTTTTGAAAAAACGTTCGAGGGCTTAGGAGGGGGGTGCCCTCCTGTCAGCCCCCGAGGGGAGCTCGACTTTGTCGGGGCAAAGTCGAGGCTACCTTCGAGCTACGAACGAAAGTGAAATGTGTTTCGAGAACATTTTATTCATTCGAGGATTTGTACATAAATGCGAAAATGTACAAGGCCCTGGGGCCTCAGGGATAGAAGCGACGTAGCTGTTCGATGTTCCACGCGTTGGTGAAGATCTCGCCCTTCTCGTTCTTCAGTTTGTAAGTGCCGGGCTTCAGCACCTCTGCCACGATGAAGGGTCCCTCCCAAGGTGGTGTCAACTTGTGATGCCCCTTGTTGCTTTGTCGACGGCGCAGAATGAGGTCGCCGACGTTGAGGTCCCTTTTGCGCACGTTTTTGTCGTGGTAGCGCCGCAGCGTCTGCTGGTACCGTGCCGACTTGAAGAGGGCCATGTCACGGGCTTCCTCGAGCTGGTCGAGGGAGTCCTCTCGGGCTACCGTGTTGGCTTGCTCGCTGTAGGCTTTTAGTCGAGGGACCTGTACTCGAGGTCAGTGGGGAGGACGGCCTCGGACCCATAGACCAGGAAGAATAGAGAGAACCCCGTGGCTCGACTTGGTGTCATTCGGAGACTCCATAGCACAGCGGGCAGCTCATCGACCCATCTCCTGCCATGCCTGTTCAGCCGATCGAAGATCCTTGGCTTGAGGCCCTGCAAAACCATACCATTGGCACGCTCGACCTGACCGTTAGTTCGAGGGTGGGCAACTGCGGACCAATTCACCCTGATGTGGTGATGGTCACAGAAGTCCAGGAACTTTTGGCCGGTGAACTGCGTGCCGTTGTCGGTGATGATGACGTTGGGGACCCCGAAGCGGTGGATGATGTCGGTGAAGAATAGCACGGCTTGTCGAGACTGGATGTTGGTGATGGGTCGAGCCTCGGTCCACTTCGAGAACTTGTCGATAGCCACAAGAAGGTGAGTGTGGCCACCCTTGGTTCTTTTCAGGGGGCCGACCATGTCGAGCCCCCATACTGCGAACGGCCAAGTTATGGGTATCATCTGAAGAGCTTGGGTGGGTAGGTGGGTCTGCCTGGTGTAGAACTGGCATCCCTTGCAAGATCGAACGAGTTTGGTGGCGTCGTCGACGGCCGTCGGCCAGTAGAAGCCCTGTCAAAAGGCACTTCCTACCAGCGTTCTCGGCGCCGCGTGGTGGCCACAAGCCCCCGAGTGTAGATCCTTCAGTAATGCCCTCCCCTCCTCGAGGGTGAGGCAGCGTTGAAGTACACCCGACGGGCTACGTCGGTATAGCTCGCGGTCGTCCCCGTACAAGACGTAGGTTTTGGCACACCGAGCTACGCGACGGGCTTCCGTGCGGTCTTCCGGGAGTTCGCCCCGTGTCAGGTACTCGAGGTAAGGCGCGCGCCAATCCGTCGGAGGGGTTGGCGCTGCGACGGCCTCGTCGATCTCCATGACCTCTCCCCCGCTCGAGGGGGGATCGGTCGAGGGGGGTGGGTCGACCCCTTGCTCGAGGGCGGGAGCCCCCGAGTCCAGGTCAACGGACGGCGTGTGCAGATCCCTCGAGAAGATGTCGGGAGGGACCGTGCCTCGAGTAGACGCGATTTTGGCCAGCTCGTCGGCAGCTTCGTTGTACCGACGGGCTACGTGGTTGAGCTCGAGGCCGCAGAACTTGTCCTCGAGCCTTCGGACCTCCTTGCAGTAGGCTTCCATCTTAGGGTCGTGGCAGCTCGAGTCTTTCATCACTTGGTCGATCACCAACTGAGAGTCCCCTCGCACGTCGAGGCGTCGAACCCCGAGCTCGATGGCGATGCGCAGGCCGCTGACGAGGGCCTCGTATTCAGCGACGTTGTTGGAGGCGGGGAAGTGGAGGCAGATGACATAGCGCATATGGACCCCTGAGGGTGATATGAACAGCAATCTGGCGCCTGCTCCCGTCTTCATCAACGATCCGTCAAAGTACATGGTCCAGAGCTCGCTCTGGACCTGCGCTGGGGGTAGTTGGGTGTCGGTCCATTCTGCAACGAAATCTACCAGTACCTGAGACTTGATAGCCTTCCGAGGGGCGTAGGAGAGAGTCTCCCCCATGAGCTCGGCGGACCACTTGGTGACCCTTCCCGATGCCTCCCGGTTCTGGATTATCTCTCCGAGGGGGAAAGATGAAACCACAGTGACCGGGTGGCCCAGGAAATAGTGTTTGAGCTTACGCCGAGTGAGGACGACCGCGTACAGCAGCTTCTGGATGTGGGGGTACCTCGTCTTGGTCTCGGAAAGGACCTCGCTCACGAAGTAGACAGGCCTCTGAACCGGCAGGGCATGTCCTTCCTCCTCCCTCTCGACTACTATGACCACGCTGACTACCTAGGTAGTTGTTGCGACATAGAGCAAGAGGGGCTCGGCCGGGCTCGGGGGGACCAAGACCGGGGGCGAGGTGAGCAAGGCCTTGAGCCTTGAGAGCGATTCCTCGGCTTCGGCGGTCCACGTGAAGTGTTCCGTCTTCTTCAGGAGGCGGTAAAGGGGTAGGGCCTTCTCTCCGAGCCTCGAGATGAAGCGACTGAGGGCGGCGAGGCACCCAGTAACCCTTTGCACGCTCTTGAGGTCGTTGATCGGGCCCATCCTTGTGATGGCGGTTATCTTCTCGGGATTGGCCTCGATGGCGCGCTGGGAAACTATGTACCCTAAGAGCATGCCTCGAGGGACCCCGAAGACACACTTCTCAGGATTTAGTTTTATGCAATTAGCCCTGAGGCACCCAAATGCGATCTCGAGGTCTCCGACCAAGTTTTCGACTGTTTTGGACTTGACCACGATGTCATCGACGTAGGACTCGACGGTCGGCCCTATGTGTTTTCCGAAGACGTGGAGCATGCATCGCTGGTAGGTGGCCCCGGCGTTTCGCAAGCCGAAGGGCATGGTGAGGTAGCAAAACATGCCGAAGGGAGTGATGAAGGAGGTCGCGAGCTAATCGGACTCCTTCATCTTTATTTGGTGGTAGCCAGAATACGCATCAAGGAAGCAAAGGGTTTCACATCCCGAAGTGGAATCTACTATTTGATCGATACGTGGTAAAGGAAAAGGAACTTTAGGACATGCTTTATTCAAACTGGTGTAGTCTACACACATCCTATCCTTCCCATTCTTTTTCTTTACAAGCACGAGATTAGCTAACCACTCGGGATGATGCACCTCCTTGATGAATCCGGCCTTCAAAAGCTTGTCGACCTCCTCCCCGATGATCCTGCGCTTCTCCTCGTCGAAGCGGCGCAGGCGTTGCTTCACCGGTTTGGACCCGGCTCGGATGTCCAAGGAGTGCTCAGCGACCTCCCTCGGAATGCCCAGCATATCCGAGGGACTCCATGCGAACACGTCGGCATTCGCACGGAGAAAGTCGACGAGCACTGCTTCCTATTTGGGCTCGAGGGTGGCGCTGGTCGTCAGCGCCTTCCCATCCGCGAGGCCAGGGTCGAGCGGGACGGTCTTCGTGTCTTCCGCCGGCTTGAAGTTGCCAGCGTGTCGCTTGGGGTCGGGGATCTCTCCAGACAAGTCGTCGAGGGCCGCGAGGATAGCCGAATCCTCACGGGCCTCGACTTTTTCCACGCACTCGACGTCGCAGTCGTATGCGTGCTCGTAGGGGGTGTTGACGGTGATGACCCCCGAGGGCCCTGGCATCTTGAGCTTGAGGTAGGTGTAGTTCGGGACCGCCATGAACTTGGCGTATCCCGGTCTACCGATGATGGCGTGGTAGGTGCCTCACCACGCGACCACCTCGAAGGTCAGCTCTTACTTTTGGAAGTTCGAGGGGACGCCGAAACAGACCGGTAGCTTGATGCGGCCGATCGGGAGTGCCTTCTTCCCCGGGACGATCCCGTGGAACCCCCCCGTGCTGGGCAGGAGCATGGTCCTCGGGATCCCCAGGAGGGCGAGGGTCTCGGCGTAGATGATGTTGAGGCTGCTCCCCCCATCCATGAGCACCTTGGTGAGGCGGGTGTTGAGGATGATCGTGGCGACGACGAGCGGGTAAGCCCCTGCGTTGGGGATGTGCTCGGGGTGGTCGTCCTGATCGAAGGTGATCGGCGTATGGGACCAGTCGAGGTACCGCGGAGCCTGGGCTTGAACGGAAAAGACTTCTCGACGCTCCCTCTTGCGCTGGCGCGTGGTGAGGCGAGTCGAGGGTCCCCCGTAGATCATGTAGCAGTCGTGGATTTCGGGGAAGCCTCCTTTCTTGACGTCGCCCCTGACGTGGGCGTCACAGGGCGGGTCTTCTTTGCCGTCATCTCTCCTGAAGCCAGGAGGGACGAAGTGCTTTCGGAGCATGTGGCAGTCCTCGAGGCGGTGGTTGGCCGACCCCATATGATAGGGGCAAGGCTCCTTCAGCATCTTATCGAAGACGCCCCTGTCGGGAGGGGGCCCTCGAGGCTTCTTCTTGTCCGCCGCAGCGACAAGGTCGTCGGGCTCGTCGTCGTGCTCGACGTTGGGCTCGACGTTGCGTCAGCCCGGTTGGTTCTTCTTCTTCTTCTTCCGGCCGCCGTTGCCGTCGTTGTTCCTTCTGGGCCCATTGTTCTTCTCGGGCCCGTCGTCCGAGCCCCCAGGCTCATCCGCCTTGCCTTTCCCCTTCCCTGGGGGTATCTGGAAGAACGCGCCAACGGCCTCTTCGCCAGCTGCGTAGTTGGCGATGACGTCCATGAGCTCGTTGGCGGTCTTGGGGGTGTTTCGCCCCAGCTCCCGCACCAACTCCTTGCAGGTTGTCCCGGCGATGAACGCCGTGATGACCTCGTGGTCGGAGATGTGGGTCAGTGCGGTGCGCTGCTTCGAGAATCTGCGGGTGAAGGCACGGAGGGTCTCCCCTGGCTTCTGCTTGCAGCTGCGAAGGTCCCAGGAGTTGCCCGGCCGCTCGTAGGTGCCCTTGAAGTTGCCCTCGAAGATCCGGACTAGGTCGGACCAGTCCTGGATCAAGTCCGGGGGTAGCTCCTCGAGCCACCTTCGAGCGGTGTCGGAGAGGAACAGTGGGAGTTGCCGAATGATGACGTGGTCCTTGTCGGCTCTACCCAGCTGAAATGCCAGCCTGAAGTCGGCAAGCCAGAGCTCTGGCTTGGTTTCGCCGTTATACTTGATCAGGCTGGTGGGTGGACGGAAACGGACGGACAGGGAGGCCCGCCGGATGGTTCTACCGAAGACTCGGGGCCCCGGCGGCTCCGGAGACCGACATTGGTCTTCGTCGCTGTCGTAGCGCCCACCTCGCTGAGCGCTGTAGCCTCGAGCCTCGGCGTCGCCGTACCGACGTCGATTGTTCACCCGAGGGGGGAGGTCGTCGACGAGGCGTTCCTGAACCGGTCGTCGCTCGACCTGGCCCTGGGGCGCCTTGTTCTGGTGGACGGAGACCTCCCGATTTTGTCGAGGGGGCGCTGCTTGTCGCTCAGAGGCAGCCCCTCGACGCCTCGAGGCTGAGCTCTCTGCCTGCTGTACGACCGCAGTTTGGAGAAGCCCCTGGATTTCGTCCCTGATACGCCGTGCCTGGGGGTCGATGGCGCCGGCATGTCATGGAGCAGCATCGCGGCCGCTACGACATTCTGGCTGGCGCGGTTGAAGACTCGGGGTTCGACGTTCCCCTCCTCGACGATCTGCCGGTGGACTTCCCGGGCCCGCTCGCGAGCTCCTCCACCCTGAGGACGCCCTCGATCCCGCTCGAGGGCGTGTTCGAGCTGCTGAAGACGCAGGCGCTCCTCCTCGAGCTTGCTGAGAAGCTCTCGGACCTGTGCAATCTGGACGTCTGGGGGCGGATCAGCTCTATCAGGACTTGGGGGATGGCATTTTGAGCTGGTGTAGCGTTGGCCCCTCCTCCTTCTTCGGTGGCCGCGGTGTCGTCGACGTCGTCCTGCGGGTCGGCTTGGTCATCGAGGTGGAAACACTCCCGGGTGGAGTCGTAACTCTCATCGGGAGAGTCCGAGTCGGGGTCGGCGTGGTAGAAGTGGGGGAAGGACCCCCTGCGCTCCTCCGCCAGGCGACGCCGCAACGTGCCCCATGTACGGGGTAGTCTTGGCTCGTCTGGTGAAGAGGTGGTGACGGGGTTGGCCGTCGCACGCGGCGGAGTCACTGGAGACCCGCTACGTGCTTGTATCTGCAAACCTGCGAGGTCAGAGCAGAGTCTGGTGCTGTTGCGGAGCCCGTACGGGAACGGGTCACGTGGTGGTGATGGGATCGAGGGTGTCGGAGAGGCCACGGGGACCTCTGGTGATGACGATGTGGCAGAGCCAAAGTCCCACTCAGAGGGGCGCCCGCCCTCGGCCCACGAGTATGGGTCAAACGGACTCCTAGGGGAAGGGCCCGCATCACCTGCTGGGGCCGGGGAAACGGCATCCGGCACCTCGGAATCCGCATGACGACGAGCGCGTCGGAGCCGCTCACGCCTCCTCCTGATCCCAGGCCAGAGGCGCAAGCGGAGGGGCCGTCGTCTGACCCTTGTTGTCCCCGGCGTAGCGGTGCCGCCGACGTCCAGGCCGCGGGTGGAGGGAAAGACTATGAAGTCGCCCTGGTCCGTGGATACGAACCCTAGGCTACCGAACCAGACGACGGCGGTGAATGGGAACGGTGGGATGGTGGAATCCATCAGAGAGAGTAGTTCGGAGTTAATCGACACGCGAATCCCCCTACCTGGCGCGCCAACTGTCGGTGTTATGACCCGGGGGTCAAGACCACCAACGAGTAAATTTGTATATCGCGTGCTCCCTCTCTCAGACGTGATGCAAGATGGACACAAGGTTTATCCTGGTTCGGGCAAAGAAGGCCCTACGTCCAGCGGGGGGAGGATGACTTGTATTATCTCGCACCCAAAACGTGCTCGTAAAGGGGGGTACAAGCTGTGTTACACGGAGTTGGCCACCCGAGGGGTCGATCGAGTGGCGGGGTGTGTGGAGTGTGGAGGTCAGAGCTGGAGTCTGATGGGTGATCCAATCGTCCGAATCTCTCTTTTTATTCTACCTCGGCATCCCCTTTTATAGACCAAGGGGAGGTCCGAGGGTACAGGGTCCTAACTGTAGAAGTATGGGCAGCGCGTCCGAGGCACAGCGTTGGTGGAGAGACGTTGAGTACTGTGGCGGCATGGCCTTCCCGTCCTTCCTTCGACCCCTCGTCCATCCTTCGTTCGTCGAGGTGGGAGCCGACGGGGTCGGAGTAGAGACGGGGTCGGAGAGGTCGAGGTAGAGGTCGAGGGGTCGTTCGTTCGACCCCTCATCCATCCTTCGTTCGTCGAGGTGGGAGCCGGGGGGTCGTTCGCTCGACCCCTCGGTCCGTCATTTGCCGTCGAGGTAGGAGCCGGGGGGTCGTTCGCTCGCCCCTCGGTCCGTCATTTATCGTCGAGGTAGGAGCCGGGGGGTCGTTCGCTCGCCCCCTCGGTCCGTCATTTATCGTCGAGGTAGGAGCCGGGGGGGTCGTTCGCTCGCCCCCTCGGTCCGTCATTCGGCGTCGAGGTGGGCCGGCCCGTGGCTTGTTTAGGGTACCCCACGTGCTATGTTTAGCGTTAATTTAGTTGCTATGTTTAGCGTTAATTTATCGAAGGGTTTAGGGTACTCCTTACCTTCGTACCCGACAGGACGACCCCCGGACGAGGGGCTCGATTAACCCAACTGCCCCCGGCATGGGTTAAAGTGAATCCACCTAACGACATGGGCGCCCGCGTCCGCTGTCAAATCCGCCAACTCCCCGTCAAGTCCCCGATTCCTGTCAACTATGCCGCCACTGTCGCCACTACGCGAGTACAAACCCCAGCAGTACCCCTCGATGACGACTTCGGGAATGCAACAGAATCACGCAGGGCTCGACCCCTCCCTCGACCCGGGGGCTCGATCCCCCTCTCCGACAGCTCCAGTATGGGGCCTGTCCAATCCGCCCCGTCTCGCTCCAGCCGTGGGAGTCGTGCCCGTCTGCGGACGCTGTGCCACGACGACTTCTACTGCCACCACGACCGGGGACGCCAGAAGGACGGGAAGACCATGCCACCACAGTACTCAACGTCTCTCCGCCAACGCTGTGCCTCGGACGCGCTGCCCATACTTCTATAGTTAGGACCCTGTACCCTCGGACCTCCCCTTGGTCTATAAAAGGGGATGCCGAGGTAGAATAAAAAGGGGAGATTCGGACGATTGGATCACCCATCAGACTCCAGCTCTGACCTCCACACTCCACACACCCCGCCACTCGATCGACCCCTCGGGTGGCCAACTCCGTGTAACACAGCTTGTACCCCCCCTGTACGAGCACGTTTTGGGTGCGAGATAATACAAGTCATCCTCCCCCCGCTGGACGTAGGGCCTTCTTTACCCGAACCAGGATAAACCTTGTGTCCATCTTGCATCACGTCTGAGAGAGGGAGCACGCGATATACAAATTTACTCGTTGGTGGTCTTGACCCCCGGGTCATAACACCGACAGACGACGACCGAGACGTTGTCGGAGCTGCGCCTCGCGAGGGCCAGTTTGGTGAGCAGCGCGGCGGCCTCGGCACTCATCGCCGTCGAACCGGTCCGTCACCGTCACCTCGGGCACGGACGACATGTACGGCTTCAGGTAGCCGTCGCCGATGGCGCGAGACATGGCGAGGACGCCCAGCACGCGCGCGCCCTCCCAGAAAATGACGCGGCAGAGCCCACGACGACGCGGCGCTCCTCCACGACGACCACCACGGCGGTGGAGCCCACGTGGTCGCACTTGTGCGCGTCGCAGCGGCAGGCACCGCTGGCGGCGGCGCGCCCAACGGCCAACATCACCTCGCGCGCGAAGCTGCGCTCCATCGCCGCGGTCCAGGAGGCCGCCGCGGAGCCGGAGCCGGGGATGTCGGCGGCGACAGCGAGCTCCTCGGCGAGCAGCTCGTGCATCCGGTCTTGGCACGCCTCGGCCACGTGCGAGCAGCCGTGGCCGTCGAACACTCGGCCTTGCCCTCAGCGAGGGCGAACGCCTCGCGCACGGACACAACGTCCTCCATCTCCCTCCTTTGGCCGGCCACCGACGCCGCCCCGTGCTTGCACGACACGAGCAGCTCCCCCGCCTCCCTCGCCTCGAGGCTCCGCTTCCTCGTGGTGGCGTCGGCCGTGCCAGCGACTGCCGCGTGCTTCCACCTCCCGGCCAGTCGCCACCTCTCGGCGCGCGCCCTGCCCTCGACATCAACCTGCGGCGGCCGAGTCACAGCACACCTGCGCCATCGACATCAACCAATGACACCGCCCGCCTCCGCCACGCCTCTCCCGCGGCCGGGGCGCGCTGGGGCGGAGCTCGCCCGCGGCCGGGGCTCCCGCGCGCGCTAGGGCGGGGCTCCCGCGCCGCCGGGGCAGGGCCCGCCTGCTCCTCTGCTCTCTCCCTCTCCCCTCTTCTCCCTCTGCTGGAGGTTAGAGATGAAGTTGACGAGTGGGACCCCACTGACAGTGAGAGGGAGATGTGGGACCCAACTGTAAGGGAGGGAGAGAGGAGGGCAGGGGTATGTCAGGTCATTTTGCACCCCTCTGTCAGGGCTTGCTACGGTGACGCGCCACGACAATGAATATAGTACAAATGTTGTGTGTTGTGCATTGCACGTGTGAGATGGTAAAAAAATAGCGTCGGCAGCTAAAGGTGAGATCTGGAGTTATAATGGTAAATAGTTAAATATCCCCTGCTCGACAGACATCCACCGACGCACAACAGTTACCGGAGGTTTACACTTTACAGAGCGCGAGCTGAGCACTGAGCTAGCAACCGACGATGGCCACGGCCACGGGCACGGCCACTGCGGCGCCTCACGTCATGGTCCTGCCGTTGCCGGCGCAGGGCCACGTGACGCCGCTCATGGAGCTATCGCATCGCCTCGTCGCCCGCGGCTTCCAGGTTACCTTCGTCAGCACCGAGCCCATCCACGCGCTTGTGCTCGACGCCCTGCGGTTGCCGGCTAGTGGTGGCAGCGGCAGCGCGCAACTGGACGGGATCCGACTGGTGTCCGTCCCAGATGGAATGGCCGACGGCGACGACCGCAGGGACCTCAGCAGGTTCCTGGACGGGGTGTGGCGGTGCGTGCCGGGCTACGTGGAGCGGCTCATCAGGGAGACGGGGGTCAAGTGGCTCGTCGGGGACGTGAACATGGGGGTGTGCTTCGAGGCTGCCTGCAAGCTTGGCGTCCGGGTGGCCGCCGTCTTTCCCGCCTCTGCGGCGGGCCTGGGGACGCTGTTCAAGCTCCCACAACTGATAGAGGAAGGCTACTTCGACGATAAGGGTACGTATGGTTGCTGTAATCTCGCTGCATTTACTTGGAGCGCTGGAGTGGATTTTTTTTTTCATCATAGCACTCAGCGGCGGAGGGTGAACTAACTCTAACTGCATGCTTGTTGCTTGGATCTGTCGCTTAGCTCGCCTCGGCTTGCCATGTCCAGCAAAGCATGGCAAGCTTCATTTGCTAGCTGTTTATTGGTTTCAACCTGTGAGAAGCTCGATTTGGAAGTCAACGGCCTCAGTTTGAGTGGGGAAAAGTTCGATTAAGCCAATCAGAAGCTCGATTTGGAAGTCAGCGAGCTCAATTTGGGTGGGGGAAAAGTTTGGAAAGATCGACTTGGTGAAGGATTAGCTTCAATCCGGTGGGTAAAAGTTCTTGGGTGGCCGCAAGATTAATTTGAGAAGCTATGGCTAGAAATCAGAGAAGTAGAGGTTGGGAGAGAGAGGCGTGATGACGGTGTGAGCAAGGAATCTTGCCGGCATACAAGAGCCGATTTGGCTCTCCTGCAAGTAGACGTATAGAGTGTGATTGGGCTTGCTAGTGCCCCTGATTACGCAATGCAAGAGGCTAGTGTTTGGTTTTACGGTACTAGCTAAGCCTGCATTGCGTAAATCTTGTTTGGTTGTCTGGCTAAACCGAATGCAATTACTCTCGGAGGTGAGCCGAACTATTGTTTGTGGGCCAGCGTCGCTAGCACAAGCCAAACTTGCTAGAAATGGTGGGATGGAGCGTTCCTAGCGAGCCAGGCCAGCTCTCCTCTTTTGCATTAGTTGGATCAGGCTTAGGGGCTTAGTCAGGCAAACAAACACGAAAAAACTACATTATGGAAACACGAGAAAACTGCATTATGGAGCATGGACTTACTTCATCGAAATTTGTCGTGCTTACATGTACTAGTGGTAGCATGGGCTTGGAAGTTCAGGCAAGAGACAACCTTTAAAATTTTGTTGCAACCAAGAGAGAAAGAGAGCCCGATTTCGTCTCTACTGGGCTCCGTCTATTGTCTTAGTTTTTCACCTCAATATATATGGATTGAGAAAAAATGTAATATAGTTAAACAAGGTCTATACGGTGTGGTATGGTTTCGAAAGATCTCCACGGCAATGGCCACCAATATGAAGTACCAACGCCCCGTACTATGTCCACAACAATCTTTTTCTTGCATCTCTCGTTCCTGCCATCGTGGCTATCGTTATCTTGCACCAGTGTCACCTAAACAACCTCCTTGTCCTTGTGCGCCCGGCAGACGGCGCCAAGGCCGTCTAGCCTTACCACACCCCCGCACTCGACATCATCGTCGTGGGTCTAGTCTACCACCACCAAAGCTTTCTTTAAGGCCGTTGAATTGCATAGACACAACCAGGGGTGGACCTAGAATTTACCAAAGATAGGGCCATTACATTAGACATTAGTACTAATTATGCTTAGATATAAAAAAAATCAATAATTTGTCCACTGTAATTAAGGGCTAAGACTAGGGCCATAGCCCTAGTGACCCTAGTCTCAGGCCTGCCACTGGACACAGCCTCGAAACCCGGACACCCAACTCCCACACTAACGGATTAGCCTCGCCGCTAGGGTTGATAAAGGCATGCTTGAAAAATTCAGGTGGAACTGTAATACTTTTCACTAATTAAGGTACAAAATAGCAAAGCCATAGCACTATGCTCTTGCATGAGAATGTAGGTAGGGTCTCAATCGAGACCAAATTCTTGTACGATGATCGATGAAGCACACTAAGACAATAATGTTGATTCACCAAGAATATACTCCTTTGTACTTGTCATTGACTATGGTTTTGTTTTAAATCAAACTTTTTAATTTTAGTCAAATTTATAGACAATACACCAACATCAATGGCATCAAATTAAATTTACTAGCAAACAGATGCCCGTGCGTTGCAACGGGAGAAAAAACTGAACATTGATTAAAACTACACGAAGTATTGCATATTAATTCATATTTTATATATTTTATATTTTTTTATAAACTCATTGAATTGCTATTTTCTGAGCTAAATACATGTTTTTTTCTATTTAGATTTGATTAGAATTAGGATCCCTATTCATCCTACTCGGAGATATTTCATCATGAGCCATATTAGAATAAAAATTGTATGGAAAGTTGATTGTTTTCGAGTACAGATCATATATGCGACCCAATAGGTTTTGGAATCGAACTCTGTATTATGCTAAACAAGAGCTATTGAAACTTGTATAAACACGAATTATATATATATATATATATATATATATATATATAATTATAAATAAATCTTTGCTCTTGCCTTTTACTATTTAGATGGATTAGGATTAGAACTCCTATTCATCTTACTCGGGTGTATTCTATTTGAATTAGAATAGGATCCTTAAATATACTCGTGTCTAATCCTTATATATAAAAATAGGAGACGGAGTTAGTTATGAAAGGTCATACCACGGAGAAATTTTACCTATTTATTATTACTAGCAAACATGCCCGTGCGTTGTAATGGGAGAAAAAACTATGAAACAATTTATCTATTCACTCTAGCTTATCGTGGCGGACCCAGGATTTGAAACCAGGGTAGTCATCGTCCAATTATTTCATGTGGAATATAACAAAACTCAAAGAAAAAGAAGAGATGGGCCAAATTTTCATACAGTACTAAAAATTGTTTAGGCTAAATTCCAGGGTAGTCCTGGGTCTACCTAAATTACCCATTGGGTCCGCCCTTGCTTATCATATGGTTGCAATGGTTGCAACGGTTGCGCAACTTAATTTGTATAGGTACCACTTTTAAATAGTAAGTGGAGCATCTCCAAAAGTACATCATATTTTGTTCCCCATCTATTGTGTTTGTCAACTTCAAAATAAGTATGGATAGGAAAAAAAAAGAGGTCATCTCTAAGAGTGTCCTATATTTGACTTTCTAAGATACAACACGGATAAGGAGAAAAATTTTGTGCCCACTTTTAAACACGATGGAAGCCGGTTTAACAATTGCCAAAAGATGGAGAAGGGATATGACGTACTCTTGGAGATGATTTTCTCTCCTTTTTCTTTCAAACAACATAGATGGGAAACAATACAATGTACTCTTAAAGATGCTCTAACATCACAAACGCACAAACAAACATGCTCGTTAATCAAAACAAGGACTGCAATGTCAATTATCTATTTATTTTTTGGTAGTTATATGTCAAGTCCCGTGGCTTCTATTAAGGATAAAAAAATATGTAATTTTAATATTTTATTAAATTTAGAAGGAGTTAGTCGCTGTCGTGACGGATTGTAACATCTCAATTTCTACATGTCAACCTTATTTAGAGTTACACTATTATATGCAGACAACTTAGTGATCTGTATGGGTATGTACAGACATCTAAAAAAGATATTTATTTTTATTAGATTGGCTGACAAAGTGTTCAAGATTTAATATATGGTTATATTAGTTATGTTAGCAGCCGTTTCATTTTATAATAATATAATTTATTTATTCCTAATTAAAACAAACAACTTATTAAATAGAGATATATTTTTTTATTATAATTAAGGTCAATGTTTAAAAATGACACGTAATATATTTATTATTTTTTTAAATGGAAAGCATAGTTCTTAGTTAGTAAATAAAAAATAAAATAGAAAAAGTGAAAGGAACGTCACAGATATTACCATCAATTGAGCATGACACTTTTCCCGTAGGACCCAACACACGAAACACCAACGTGTTGAAAAAGGGAAAAAATGAAGCTATCGGACAAGAAATAGAATTGGAAGCTTAAAAAAATCTAAATTTTGCTAGTATAGATATAGATTGAAAATAGATCTATGACAGCTTCATTTATTTGTTTACATATGGGATCTCAGAGAGTTCGAGATATTTTTCTATACAGATCTATTTGGATTAGGACTCCTTGCCGCCATCCAGGTCTCCTTACTAACTCCTATGAGAATACATTATATATACATCCATACGGAATAAATTCTCTATTGTCCGGTAGTTATAGTGTATGGATTAAATTCTCTATTGTCCGGTAGTTATAGGAAGACGAATAAAAGAATGGATGGAGAAAAAAAAAGACTGAAATTTTGCATCTTTATTATTAAAGGTATTATTATGTAATAATATAGATATAGATATAGATTAGGTAATAAAGCGATGGGTAAAGGGTTCAAAGAACTATAAATATTATGTTCATTATTTTTTTTATAATTCATAAGAAAAAATATGTACTCTAGAAAAGTAGGAAAAAGGACTGTTGTCCGAAAAAAGAAAACAGAAGATCGTGCTAAAAAAATTGAACCATGAATAGTAGAGGGATGGAAATTGCAGCTGCAGCCTTGAGGCATCGTGATAATACAATCAATGTTTAGCAGCTAGCATGGAATTATCGGCGACTTTCACCTTTCGAACGCTAGCTTTTGTCAGGCCAAGACTACTCCAAGAGAGCAGCAGTAGAGCGTGACTTTTGAGCATGTGTGAGGGAGCATGGAAATATTTGCAAGCCTCTCGCACAAATCATGTGTGAGCGAGCGTGGAAAAAAGGACTTGAAAAAAAAGAAAGAATATGGCAAGAGTAAAAAACTATTCAGGTTACTTAGAATTTAGAGATCTTGGATTTGGATTATGAGTCCGGTCACACGTATATGACCCAATTTGTTTGGAATCGGACATGACTCTTGGGTTTTTAATTTTGGTAAGTTTCAAGTGACAACTCGTATTGGAGTAAAACACAATCCATATAATAAATAGACATAGACAAACATTCATGGAGTTATTTAGGGAAAGACGAAAAAAAACGGCTGAAATTTTGCCTCTTTATTAATAGGTGTAGATATTGATTAATTTTTTTACTAAATATGTTTTGATAATAAATTTATTAGATGTTAATATATTTTTTTCTAAAACTTAATTCTTTGAAGTTAAAAAGTTTTACTTATTAGCACAAAGCCAAAACAAAAAAAATTGTAATTTGGAAGGGAGTGTCTTCGAACAACGAATGAAAGCTGTTGTATCTGTTGTCGACTTGTCGTTACGACGAACTGTGTCTAGTAGCTGTTTCCTCGTACGACGTATACCAAGGCCAAATTCATTTATCTGAACCATGTTCGTGCTGAAGTTAAAGTGCATCTGGCAACAATGTCGAAGCTAATAAACATCCATCTGATCTGTATAACAAAAATAACGCAGGCTTCCCAAAGCGGCACGGTTCGTTCGAGCTCGACCCAGGGATGCCGCCGTTCTCCCCATCGCAGATGCCGTGGAGCATCGACGGCGACGTGGCAGGGCAGGAAGTCGTCTACCAGACGGTAACCCGGAACACCGAGGCGGCGCGCCGGCACGCGGAGATCATCGTGTGCAACTCGTTCCGCGACGCCGAGGCCGCGGCGTTCGAGTCGTTCCCGGGCATCGTGCCCATCGGCCCGCTGTTCGCGGACGCGGAGCTGCGGAAGCCCGTGGGGCAGCTGCTGCCCGAGGACACGGGGTGCCTGCGGTGGCTCGACACGCAGCGCGACGGCTCGGTCGTGTACGTCGCGTTCGGCAGCGTCGCCGTCTTCGACCCGCGGCAGCTCGAGGAGCTCGCGCTTGGGCTGGAGCTCACCGGCAGGCCGTTCCTCTGGGTGGTGCGACCGGACTTCACGGCCGGCGGCGGCGGCGGCCTGAGCAAGGCGTGGTTCGACGAGTTCCAGGGCCGCGTCGCCGGCAGGGGCGTGGTGGTCAGCTGGTGTCCCCAGCAGAAGGTCCTGGCGCACCGCGCGGTGGCGTGCTACGTGTCGCACTGCGGCTGGAACTCCACCATGGAAGGGGTGAGGAACGGCGCGCGGTTCCTGTGCTGGCCGTACTTCGTCGACCAGTTCTCGAACCGGAGCTACATCTGCGACATCTGGAGGACCGGCTTGGCGGTGTCGCCTGGTGAAGATGGCGTCGTGTCCAAGGAGGAGGTGAGCAGCAAGGTGGATCAAGTAGTCGGTGACGAGGGGATCGCAGATAGGGCACGGCTGCTGAAGGATGCTGCCTGCAGGTGCGTCGGTGAGGGCGGCTCCTCGCATGAGAATTTCAATAGGCTCGTCGATCTCCTTCGCGGATGAGAGCTGCATTTCATTGCGGTTTGTACGCAGAAAATTTGCCCAACACTAGGGTGGTCATGCTAGTTTTGAATCAACAGTGTAATCACATTTTGTGAAGTAGAGGCGACCCTTCATTCACGGTAGATGTACTTTGACGGTGGATGAAGGGTCGCAAGGTATGCTGTGACTTGCTGATCGCTCATGGTAAGTAGTTGATGGAAGCTTTAAGCAATTGATTGAGCTGTCTCTCAATTCATTAGCTGGTGAACTTGATTAGTTGCTGGATTAGATGATTTTTCAAAAGTGTATGAAATTCTATGATGCTTTGAAAATGCAATGGAACAACCAAGTCTGATGTACCTGTGTACCTGTGTCTCTGCTGTCGTTGGCTACTGAATAGAGAAACATTTAATTCTGGTGTGAGCTGAAGGACTGCATATTTGAACCGTTGGATTTGATTTGAAGGGCTAGATGATGAAGGTAAGCTACGTGGTTACTTGCTGAAGGCAAGTTACTGAATCCCTGTCCTGGCGCAATCCCTGCTGCTGATTTTCTTCCTCGTAAGCTAAGCTCAAATATCTTAACTGCCATTCAGTTGAGAAAATGCTTACAATTTTATTCAAAATATTATTGTACAATTTTTTCAGAACTTCGAAGCAGAGAATTTTAACGGTGCACACTTTTTATGATGTTTCATTCTCCTACAGTGCTATGTCCTGCAAGTCGTCGCGATTCGTGAACACCAACAACAATCGCCTCAAAATTCAGCTTTAGCTCTCCACTCCTCGCACAAGATCCAAGAATCGCCTGAGATTCTGACGCGACGACCCGCCGTCGCCGGCTGCCCGACGGGCGAGGTCCCGCAGCGCGAGCGCCCTCGCCTTTGTCTCATTGTCGCCGAGCAGCTCCTCGATCTTGTCCCGAACAACGTCTCTCCCCACGAGCCCCGTTCCCTGTCCCGCCGCCGCCGCTGGCGGCAATGGCACCTTCATCCCCGTCCCCCACACGTCGCAGATGTAGCTCTGGTTGAGGAACTGGTCGGTGAAGTAGGGCCAGCAAAGGAGCGGCACGCCGCTGCGCACCGCCTCCATCGTCGAGTTCCAGCCGCAGTGCGTGAGGAAGCAGGCGACCGCGGGGTGCGCCAGCACGCTCCGCTGCGGGCACCAGCTCACCACGCGCCCGCGCGGCGCGGCGCGGCGGCGGAGCTGCCCAAGGAGCTGCTCGCCCGCCGACCCCGGCCTGACCACCCACAGGAACGGCCGGGAGGTGAGCAGCAGCCCCTCGGCGAGCTCGACTAGCTGCGCGGCGTCGTAGGCGGCGAGGCTGCCGAACGCGACGTACACGACGGAGCTGGCCGGCTGCGCGTCCAGCCACGCGGCGCAGGAGGCGTCCTCGGCCCAGAAGCTGCCGGCCGGCTTGCGCTTGTCGGAGGAGACCGAGAGCGGGCCCACGGGGAGGACGACGCCGTCGCCGGGGAAGAGCGCCAAGGCCCCGGGCTCGAGCTCCTGGACGGAGTTGCAGACGACGGCCTCGGCGAGGTGCGTGGCCGCGTTGTTCCGGAGGATCAGCTGGAAGATGACTGGCTGGCCCTTGGCGTCGCCGGCGGCGCGGTTCCACGAGAACTCCGACGTGTCGATGGCCGGTATGCGGCATGGTGGCAGAAGCTCTGCCTGCGGGTGATAGTGGTTCAGGTTGCGAGGCCAGCAAAGACAAGCTGCAAGAAACAAAAGGCCGTACAGTACAGCATCGTTCACAAAAAATAGCTCCATGCAGTTCGTCAGGATAGATAAAGCAGGAAAATGGAGATCGGCAGATCTCGGGCTATCTGACACGCTGGCTAAAACATGGAAAAGGAGAACATTACAAAAACATAAAACTTCATTTAATTGATCAGGATCAGACACAAGCGGTCCAACTGTTCCATTTCAGCTTTGGTTGGAAGTCCATATCTGCGTCGAAATATCAGTAGGAAAGCGCAATCATCATGATATGATACTGCTATAAAAATAAAAATTTAAAATAAGTAATTCGAAAGAAAAAAACATTTTCCGTTCTAAAATAAAATGTAAGACGTTTTGGATTTCTTCATACATAATTTTTGTTTTGTATTTAGACATAATCTATATGTAAGTGCATAGTAAAAGATGTATCTATAAAAGTTCAAAATATCTTATAATTTAAATAAAGAAAATATTCGCTATTTTTTCTGAGCACGTAGACCTGAAAGTCAGTTCAGAAAATGGCAAACGTACTTTTTCTTGAGCACGAGAGAGAATAAGGTAAAGTACGGTTAATGAAAGGGTTATTCAAAAGAAGAACATTACTTACAAAACCCAACGTAATAAATTATATATCCGCCTGTAGGTGCAACCTATATGCACGTTTGCTAGCTAAAGGGGAGCAGACAACCACTGAGCTCCACCGTTCCAAACCTGCTCTCTTTTATTTTGCAGGAGAAAAAAAACACCGTCATTCTTTCAGGAGCTCCACGAACTTCCTCAAGTTGTCATGCGACGACCCACCCTCGGCGATGGACCTGCACGCGGCGACCCTGAGCGCGCTCACCCTCTCCCTGACCCCATCGTCTCCGAGGACTCGCTCCACTTTGCCGCTCAGCTCCTCCTTGGTCACGACGCCGTCCGGCCCCGGCGCCACCGCCAAGCCGGTCCTCCACACGTCGCAGATGTAGCTTTCGTTCAGGAACTGGTCGGTGAAGTAGGGCCAGCACAGGAACGGCACCCCGTTCCTCACCCCCTCCATCGTCGAGTTCCAGCCGCAGTGCGACACGAAGCACGCCACCGCACGGTGAGCCAGCACCTGCTGCTGGGGGCACCAGCTGACGACCATGCCCCTGACGCCGACACGGTCCCGGAAGTCGTCGAGCCACGCTTCGCTCAGACCAGCAGCGGCGAAGTCAGGCCGCACCACCCACAAGAACGGGCGGCCACCAGCGAGCTCCAGCCCCAGCGCAAGCTCCTGGAACTGCCGTGGGTTGAACACGGTGAAGCTGCCGAACGCAACGTACACAACGGAGCGGTCGGCCTGCGCGTCCAGCCACTCGAGGCACCCGGTGTCCTCAGGCAAGAACTGCCCCACCGGCTTCTGGAACTGCCGGTCGGCGAACAGCGGGCCGACGGGCAGGATGTCCGGGTACAGCTTGAACGCGCCCGGTTCCGCGTCCCGGAACGAGTTGCAGACGATGACCTCGCCGAGGTCTTTTGCCTCGTTGTTCCGGCTGACGAGCTGGAATATCGCCGGTTGCCCCTCCGGTGCGCCGGCCGTGTTCCACGGCAGCTGCGACGTGTGCAGCGGTGGCATCCCCGGCGCGAACTGCAATGTCTCCTGTCGATTTGGCCACCCTGCACTTGTTCGTTTGAGAATCACCAATCAGAATGCAGGCCATCAGGCAAGGCAATTCACAGTTTTTTCCCTAAACAAAATCTCAGTTGGACACCTTTCTCGTCGATGACGCCGTCCCGTATCATCTGAGGAATTCTCAACGTTGTGTCGAGGAACGCCACTGACCCGGGCCAGAAGCAGGCGGCCCTGACGCCGAGCTTCTTGGCGACCTCGAACGCCCACCCCATGGCCTCGTCGGCGATGAGCCAACTGATATTTGTGCCCCCGGACGCCTCAGTCCTACTCCTACCGACAAGCTCCTCCAGGAAGCCCGGCATGTGCCGCGACATCCCGTCGACGAGCTTGCCGATGTCCTTGCGGTCGTCGCCGTCGGCCAGCCCGTCCGGGACGCCCACCAGGTGGATGCCGTCGAGCGACCGGCCACTGCCGTCAGCCGGCATCGCGTCCAGCACGAGCGCGTGGTTGGCCTCGGTGTTGACGAAGGTGACCTCGATGCCATTCTCGACCAGCCGGTGGGAGAGCTGCATCAGAGGGATGACGTGGCCCTGGGCAGGGAACGGCAAGGCCAGGACGTGAGGTGTCGCCATGACAGGAGCACGGAAGTCGGAAGCAAAACAAGACGTGGATCGGCGTCTGCAACCTTGTGCTTGTGGTTGTGGTGATAATGGCGCGCGTCTCGGTTCTGACACGAGCACCAACGACACCGAGCTGAATGGATATGGGTCACGTGGAGGATTGGCGGCCACTGCCTTAGCTAGAGCCAGAGATAATATTTTGATCATATTTGATACAGCTCACAATGGCTTAAGCTGTTTTTTTGTCAAACATTTTTTTTTCAAAATAGCTTCATTTGTTTTTCTCCTCCTCCCACAAAAATATAAAGTGAGATGAAACTGAAAATAGTAACTTATCATTCCTACCCTCTCTTTTATATCATGTATAAAGTTGTTAGTGAAGTTATTTTGTCAAAACACTTTTTTCTAAAATAGCTTAACTTCACCTAGAGAGTTACTAATCAAGCTATTTTCTAAAAAAATAGTTTTACTAGTCAACAGAGCTATACCAAATAGGTCCTTTATTTTTTTTAACGAACTTAAAAATAGAGCATTCAATCACATATTCCTTTTAAAAAAAGAGGAGTGCATAGGCATGAATTCTCTACCTCTAAGACCTATATACCTATTCAGACGCATCCAAGCCCAAGAAAGGGGATGCACATTTTAGCATTTTATTATAAATTGCACACGCATCCATAATTCTTGTGGTAACACTGGGCCCACGTATCCAAGCCCTGAAAGGATCAAGATGTCCAAGAGAGGGGTGAATTGGGCTTGTTTTAAATTTCTAAAGCAAATATGAAAACCTATCGAATGTCAATCACCCCCTAGTGACTACCGGTCGTGTGTCCTAGCTAGAAAGTGGTAGCAGTTCATAGAATTGAAAGACACCCTAAGCAATTCTAGTGAGAAATGAAAGAACAAGACGGAATGTAATGCCGAAATGTAAAGAGCTAGGGAAAAGAAATTCTCAGTGACACAGCGATGTTTTCCCGAGGTATCGAGGTATCGACACCCCCGTAGTCCTCGTTGGAGCACCTCGCAAGGTATAGCTCCCCCTCTACCCGCGCAAGGGCAGAGTGCTCTCTACGGGCTGATTCTTCGCCACTCCGGCTCGGTGAATCGCCCACAACCGATCACAGAAGCTTGGAGAAGAGCCGTCGACAATCTTCCGGCGATCACTTCCTCCGAAAACCACCAAACCGTCTAGGTGTTGTCGAACACCAAGAGTAACAAGCACACGACCTTCACTTGACCAACTCAAGGCTAGGAAGGTGGATTGATACACACGAGTCACTCCTAATCACTCTAGGAGGGAAGAACAAGATGAACTCTCTCAAATCTCTCCCTCACTAGGCACTTGGCTCTCCAAGGATTCTCTCAAGGTGTAACCAACTGAAACAATGACCAAGAGACGTCCTAAGGACGAAGGGGGCAACTATAAATAGTCCCCACCTCCAAAACTAGCCGTTTTTTGCTTTTTCCACTTTCTGCGAAGGCACCGGACTAGTCCGGAGGACACACCACCGGACCAAAGCAACTGGTCTGCAGCTCACTCGCAATCCAAAATCCTCTGGAAAGCAGGCACCGTCAGACCACTCGCTATGGTCCGACGCCCTGGTCCGACGCTCAGGTCCGGAGCCAGGGTGCTCACTGAGTTGAAAACTCAACTGAGCTTGGCACCACCGGACCACTTGCTATAGTCCGGTGCCCTGGTCCGACGCAGAGGTCTGGAGCCAGGGTGCTTACTGAGTTATCAGACTTCTCTGACTGAGAGCGTCGGACTAGTCCGGAGCCTCCTCTAAGGCTGGCTTCCTCTGGCAGGGACCACCGGACAACTTGCCTATGGTCCGGTGCAGTCCAGACAGGTGGTCCGGAGCTTCTCGAGCTAAACTTATGCCTAAGTCAGGGACCGTCGAACCACTTTCCTTGGTCCGACGCCTACTGGGCAGACTGGTCCAAAGCCTCTTTCTCCCCCTATTTCAACTGTTTTTCACTAAGTTCTCTCAAGGGGACTTGCTCCTAACATTTCTAGGGTTAACCAAGGGATTATAGCAGGGTCTCTAGGACTGGTTGTGACAAGTGTGCATATACCCACTTTCCTAAACTCTCCTAGGTCAAGCTACTAATCTCATACCCCCCTTAATAGTACGGTTAAAGGAAAAACAAAGCCCTAGCTATACTTAGTGCCCTTCTCAACCTTATGGCACTAAGGACTAGCCTAGTCTTCAACTTGTATCATCGTCCTTTGAAAAATGGAAGCCACACTCGTGTTTTGGAAAGATCGTGTCTTTTTTAAGGAATGCTAAACATCACTCCTTTGAAACCGAAACGATTTCCATCTTGGGGGCATGAATATCCATTAAGCCCATTCAAATTGTATCACTAATGACCTAACACAAATGACTTTGCCTCTGCAAAACACACGTTAGTCATAGTGACCTAGCATTGTCGGTAATCGCCTAAACACAAGGGGCCATGATTCTTCAATCTCCCCCTTTTAGGTGATTGACGACAATACGAGCTCGAGTAGAGAATAATGAGTGAATTTTGATAAGAGAAAACATGACTTGACATGAGATAGGCATGGGTTAGTGATAATAAAGACATATACATGCCTAAACCATTCAAGCCATGGCAAGCACAAAAGATATGAATTGAGCATAGTACTTGATTTCAAAAGGATATGTTATAGCCAAAAGATCAAAGATTAGCGCAAAAGCAATATAGCATAACCAAGTGACATGATATATATAAGTAAAGGTCCACACATGTCACACAACCATCAAGTCTCAACCATCACACATATCATACAATGCATAAAGACGGTAAACGTGATACATGATGCGATAGAGTAAATACACATCAAAAGAACGAATCCTACTAGCTCCCCCTGAAGCTAGCCCAACTACTCGACTCTCCCTCTCCCCCTTTGGTGTCGAAGCACCAAAACTAAGCATCTGGAGGCGGAGTGGAAGCAGCCGTGGAGCGGTCAAGCACCCTGAACTCTGACAAGTAGGTCTCATCATCTGAATCCTCCCCTTGAGTGTCTGTCACTGGAAGCGGAGCAGTCTGGGGGACAGGAGCTGACGTGCTCGCTGCCTTTGCCGCTGAGGACTCTGGAGTAGGAGCTGGTGCTGGAGCTGGAGTAGGATCCACTGCCACTGTCTCTGCTGGTGCCTCTGGAGCTGCGGGGTCCGGTTGTACCTCAAGTACTAACTCTCTTGGAGTCTCAAGAACCGTTGGCTGCGCAGGCTGAGCTGGAGTAGAGGTAACAGCTGTGGCATCGGTCACAATAGCAGGGGTAGGTGGAGTAGATATGGTTGGAGCACGACTGTTGTGTGTAGCCTCAAAAGAAGCAATTGAAGAACGGTACTGACCAGCTGTCGGTGAAACAAGTACGGCCTCTATCTCTGCTGCTATCCGCTGACCAATGGGGGACGACTGCCCTGTGATGTCGTTGAACGACGCTAAGAGATCTTTGGCAGTAGCACCCATCGTAGCAGATATTGACGTGAAACCGGTAGTGAGAGGGGTGAACTGCTGAGTCGGGCCTAGAGTGTCTAACCACTGCGTGACCTGGGTAGCTGGTGACTGGAACGGGGTGGTCATCCCTGCACCCTGAAGTCCACTGGACTATATGGTTGGGGTGGGAGTGACGGTCTGTCCGGCTGAACTGGAAGGGGACACTGAGGGGCCAATCGACTGCTGTGGTGCTGTTATCTGACCAACTGACTGAGATGGCTGAGACTGACTCATCATCTGGATCTGAGGTGCAGCCGGGAACTCAAGAGGAGGAGCGTCAGTCCACTTTATCATATGTGCCATGAAGGCCATGTTCTGCTGCTGAAGCTGTTGAGACTGTAGCTGTAAGCGTTGTGACTCCAACTGCATGGCAAGCATCTGTCGCTGCATCTCAAAGTGTCGCTCCTCAGACTGCCTTTACATTTCATACTGTCTCTGCTGGACCTGGGTAACGGCAGTCACAAGGGAACTCTGCTGCTCATTCAGACGGTCAAGAATCTTTAGCATCATAGTTTCTGTAGCAGAACCAGAACCTCCTGCCTCAGTGTCGTGAGCCCGTGGGGGCATGGTAGGAACTGGCTGGAAGTCAGCGTCAAAGCTGTCAGAAGAAGTATCCTCAGGAGTAACATCAGCCCCAGTATCCAAGTCACGGAGCTCCTGCTGCTCAAAACCTCGGATTGAATCATCCTGAGTCTCAACATCATCTTGGTCAACAGGCGCAGTCCATTTCCTGACTAGGCGAAGCACACGGTTCCCAAACCGATTGTCAAAAGAAGCTAGTACTTTGTACGGCGGGAATGAAGTTGGTGACTGATCCAGCAAATCACGGAGTCCGGGGTTGGCTCCCACAAGCTCGATAGCTATGATAGAAGAGATCCAATGAGCATAGGGAAGCTGTCGTCGTGCCCTCATACCATCAGCAATCACATCCTCAATCTCTGACACTAGGAAATCCGCAATATCAAACGGTGTCTGAGATACAAGAACCTGAAGGAGAAGCTGCTGCATGTTAGTCAGACCTTCCTTGTACCCGGTGCGAGGCAATAGAGTGCGTCGTAGAACATCGTTCAGACGGCGAATAGGGGGGCGAAGCTCTGCCGGAGTACGTCGAGAGCCCTCTGTGAAGGGTGGCCTGAAGAGAGGTGCAACCTCCTGAACTAACAAAGTACGGCCACCTTTAGCCCAACGAGGCACATGAACTCCTCTGTAGCAATCATAGTGAAGGTTGAGCTCTCCGGCTGTCTGGGTGAGATGAAGAATCTCTCTGAGCCGAGTCATATAAAGCCTGTAGCGCTCTCCTCTGAAGGTATACTGTATAAAGTTATGAAGAGGATCAACCCATACTGAAGCGTAGAACTCCCTGACCCACCTCTCAATGTAATTCCCGGAATGACCAAGAAGGTCGGCAAGTCCTGGAAGATACGTGATAAAGGGTCGAATTTCCTCTCTAGCCAACTCAACAATGCTCTCCAAGGAGCAAACTCTGTGAGGTCTGATCTGAATGCTAGAAAGCTGAGCTGCTCTGTAGAAATCCTCCATGAGAGGTGTGTGTCATCCTGGTGAAGCTCTGGGGTCACGCTGATCAGGGCACCACTTCTCAACTGCCACAAAACGAAGCTTTTTCACCTGCTTTGCTGTGAGGTTCCTCAAATCAAGATGCACTAAAGTTGAGGCTGTCGTAGGAGCTGCTGAGGCACTCTAAGGTGACTGAGCTGCCTGAGAACGAGTAACTCGCCCCCAGGAAAGGGTGCCAACGGTGTACCAAGAGCTTCTGTGACAAGCTCTTGCTCCTCTGGAGCTTCCTCTGTCTGTGACTGAGTAGGAGGAGTAGACGGTAACTCCTGCGGAGGGGTGCCAAGTATAACAAAACCTCGACGACCACCTCGCTTTGCACGGTCTGCTACATCTGCCGCTGCCTCAGCCTTCTCGGCCTCTGTAAGCTTTCACTTCTTTTTCTTGGGCTTCTCAACAATCTGCTTCTTGCCCTTGTCCCTTGACGGACGTGGAGGAGGAGGAGTGTCATCACCTGAGCCACTAGCACGAGCACGAGAACCACGAGCCATCACTGATCGACAGAGAAACGACTGCCCAACTGACAAGTATAGAACCACTGTCACAAGCACTGCCACAAGAACCACTGATCTCTGTCACAAGCAACTGCCAACTGCAAAGAATCACTGAACAATCAAAGCTGACAGAGGGGCTTGCCAAGCCACTGGACTGATCCTTCTGAGGCTTTGCCTCAATCCATACTCGCGAGCTTTGCCCCGAGTTTAACTGCCACTGCCTGCTGCTAGATAGAATAGACATGGTATATATATAAGCATATATAAAATCTAGAGGTAAGAACCCGTATGGAAGCAAGCATCTAGATAAGAAATAGAATGAATTCAGCCAGGGTACCTGAGGTAAGTGAGCGTACTAATCAAAGCAACTCAAGCGTCAAACCACACTCCTCAAAGATGATTTGCCAACTGAGATTTACAATTGACACTATACTTTAGTGAAATTGAGATTTGAATGAACTAAGGCATGAGTTGATCGATAGCTAGACGAAACGCTAAAACCATGATCAATGGCATACCCTAGGAGACAATGAAGCGAAGTCGGCGAAGACGGATCGACGGGAAATTCCACACACTCTAGGTTTAGGCAAACCCTAGGGGGGAACTACTTGAAGGTTGGTAATGGCAATGAAGGGAGGAGTGAAACCCTAGGTGGATTTACTGGTTGGCAGGGGTGAGGTCAGGACTGTGGTCATCGGCGAGGGGGGTCCTTGGCGGCGAGTGGCGGTGGAGGTGGTGGCAGGCGGCGGTGAGCGTGCTGCTGCAGGATAGCAGAGCAGAGCAGAGGAAGGCAGGGGCAGGGGAGGAGGTGTGGCGGTGCTCTGGTGAGGGACTCACCGGCGGCGAGAGGCGCGGGTGAGCGCAGGCGGGCGGTGGAGCGAGGGCAAGCGGCGCGCGGTGTACGGGCAGTGGATGAAAAGCAACTGCCAAACAGAACCACTTGCGGGGGGGGGGGGGGGTGGGGGGTTAAACGCGAATTTTCCGAGCGTCGGACTACTCGTCTTGGTCCGGAGTGGAGTCCGACGGGGTGGTCCGACGAATATAGAGAAGGAAAAACTGCCACGCAGGGACCACCCAGGCTTCGGACCAGGCGCGTCGGACGGACCGTCGGACTAATGGAGGTAGTCCGGAGGTCTGTTGACTGAACAGCTTGGCGCTGACCGAAGCACCGGACCATTGAGGATTGGTCCAGAGGACCGTCAGACGTGTAGTCCAACGAGATTCTGTGTTTGGAAGAATTCACGCAGAGAGGGACAAAGCGTCGGACCATGCAAGGTGGTCCACAGGGTGGTCTGAAGCTTGATTTACTCTAAAATTTCCTGTTTTTCTCTCCAATCTTTTCTCCTAGCCAAGTACCAACACAAAAGAGCAGAAAGAAACACTTGTTGGACTTGGCATAAGAACCATCTCTCAAACCCTCAATTTAGAAATAGTTTGCCATAGGCTAGAATTAGTTTTCTAAGAAAAATAGATCAAGAAAACTCCAAGGATCACCATAGGGGCACAAGAGGGGTATTAGCTACTGCTAGAGCTTTGAATTCTCCCCCTAAGTGACGAGCCTAGAGGATGATCAAGCTTAACCGAAAAGAAACGACGAAGCAACACACATGCATATGTTATACAATACGGAATTTGAATCTAGGTTACTTGCAAGTTTGAACCGCGGTTAAGCTTTGTCACACGCTTTGAGAGCGGTTATCTCAACCGCGTTAGACAAGCCTATGTGCATTTCCAAATTAAACGTGTTAAATTACAAATGAATGCATGGTTCACACAATCTCATTTTTTAGTGAAGTTTGAGTGATCAAGCACATTCAACTCGCTTCTCAACCTACAAAAGGTTGTTTCATCGAGTGGTTTTGTGAAGATATCCGCCAATTGATCTTCGCTCTTAACTCCAACTAGTGTGATGTCTTTCCTAGCCACATGATCTCTAAGAAAGTGATGGCGAATATCTATGTGTTTGGTGCGAGAGTGTTGAACCGGGTTGTTAGCAAGCTTTACGATGCTTTCATTATCACACAAAAGTGGAACATCTTTTAAAACAACGCCGTAATCAAGAAGTGTTTGGGTCATGTATAAGATTTGTGCACAACTTGCTCCCATGGCAATGTATTCCACCTCAGCAGTTGACAATGCCACACTGTTTTGCTTCTTTGAGGACCAAGAAACAAGTGATCTTCCTAGCATGTGGCACCCACCGGAGGTACTCTTCCTATCAACCTTACACCCGGCATAATCCGAATCGGAATAGCCAACTAGTTGGAAGGGGGCTCCTTTGGGATACCAAAGACCCATGCTAGGGGTGTGCTTTATGTACCTAAGGATTCTTTTAACCACAAAGAGATGCGACTCCTTAGGGTTTGCTTGAAACCTAGCACACATACACACACTAAACATGATATCCGGCCTAGATGCGGTGAGGTAAAGTAAACTACCGATCATAGAACGATAGAGAGTTTGATCAATTGGTTTACCTCCCTCATCAGGGTCGAGATGTCCATTAGTAGGCATTGGGGTCTTGATTGGCTTGCAATCCTCCATCTTGAACTTCTTAAGTAGATCATGAGTGTACCTTTCTTGAGAGATGAAGGTCCCTTCTCTCATTTGCTTCACTTGAAAGCCAAGGAAGAAGGTTAGCTCGCCAATCATTGACATCTCGAACTCCTTGGACATCAAGTCACCGAACTCCTTGCAATGGTCTTGGTTTGTTGACCCAAATATAATGTCATCGACATATACTTGACAAACGAAGATCTCTCCATTAAGCTTCTTGGTGAATAGTGTTGTGTCGACGATCCCGATCTTGAAACCCTTCTTGAGTAAGAAGTCCCTTAGCCTCTCGTACTAAGATCTTGGAGCTTGCTTCAATCCGTAGAGTGCCTTGGACAACCTATACACATGATTAGGCAAGTTTAGGTCTTCAAACCCGGGAGGTTGTGAGACATAAACAAGTTCATTGATGAAACCATTTAAGAAAGCGCTCTTCACATCCATTTGAAAGAGTTTCATTTTATGATGTGAAGCATACGCCAAAAGGATACGGATGGCTTTAAGTCTTGCAACCGGAGCAAAGGTCTCTCCAAAATCGAGTCCTTCTACTTGAGAGAACCCCTTTGCCACCAATCTTGCCTTGTTCCTTACAACCACGCCTTGATCATCTTGCTTGTTCCTAAACACCCACTTGGTACCAATGATTCTTGCATCCTTTGGCTTCTCTTCAAGTGTCCACACTTGGTTCCGGGTAAAGTTGTTGAGTTCTTCATGCATGACATTCACCCAATCCGGATCCGCAAGTGCTTCTTCAACACTAGTGGGCTCAACAAAGGAAACAAACGAGTGATGTTCAACATAAGATGCAAGTCTAGAGCGAGTCATTACTCCCTTTGATGGACTCCCTATGATTTGATCATGGGGGTGAGCTTGAAGGATAGGTGTTGATCTTCTATTTGTCTCCTGAGGAGGGGGATGCGGTGCTTCAACATTGCTTGCTTCGGCCTCAGCTTGATCTTGAGGGAGGTGAGTGTCTTTTTGAGCTTCCCTCACTTGATCTTCTTCATCAACTTGAGGCGTGCGAGGTGGAGAAGGATCTTGATTTGCTTCATCTTCAACTTCTTCCACCTCTTGCGGGTTGATAGCACCAATTGGCATATTCTTCATTGCCTCCCTCAAGGGTTCATAACCTACATCAATATCCTCAAGCGCTCCTTGGGAGCCATTAGTTTCATCAAATTCCAAGTCATATGTTTCTTCAACTAAGCCGGTGGCTTTGTTAAATACATGGTATGCCTTGGATTTTAAGTGAATATCCAACAAGGAAACCAATGTCACACCGCCGTTGGAATTTACCCAAGTGTTGGCGCTTCTTGTAGATGTACACTTTGCAACCAAACACCTGGAAGCATGAAATATCCGGCTTCTTCCCATTGACAAGCTCATAGGGGGTCTTCTTTAATAGCCTTTGGACGAAGAGACGGTTTGCCGCATAGCAAGCGGTGTTGATTGCTTCCGCCCAAAACTTCTCCAGAGTGTTGTACTCATCAAGCATAGACCTTGCTAGAGTTATGAGCGTCCGGTTCTTCCTCTCTACAACACCATTTTGTTGTGGAGTATATGTGGCGGATACCTCATGCTTGATCCCCACTTCATCACAATAATCTTCAATCTTTGTGTTCACAAATTCGGTGCCATTGTCACTTCTAATCTTCTTGATCTTCACATCAAATTCATTTTGAGCTCTTGTAGCAAACTTCTTGAATATGCCGGTTGTCTCTCCCTTGTCTTGAAGAAAGAATACCCAAGTGTACCGAGAGTAGTCATCCACTACCACTAAGCAATAGAGATTTCCTCCAAGACTAGCATAGGTGGTAGGGCCAAATAGATCCATGTGTAGCAACTCTAGGACTCTTGAGGTTGACATGAAAGCTTTGGTTGGACGAGTGTTTGCCACTTGCTTGCCGGCTTGACAAGCACTACACAATTTATCCTTCTCAAACACCACATCCTTAATTCCTCTAACCATCTCCTTCTTGACAAGCTTCTTCAAGGTTGACATGCCCACATGTGCTAATATTCTATGCCATAGCCAATCCAAAGAATTCTTGGAGAATAAACAAGCTTGCAAACTAGCTTCATTTGAGGTGAAGTCCACTAAGTAGAGATTGTTGTGACTAAACCCTTTGAATATCAAGGATGAATCATCAATCTTGGTCACAACTACCTCATTTGGAGTGAAGAGACATTGGAATCCGAGATCACAAAGTTGACCAACCGATAGCAAATTGAAGCTCAATGATTGTACTAGCAAGACATTGGAAATTGATTGATCTTGGGAGATTTCCACTTTGTCTAAGCCTTGTACTTTGCCCTTTGAATTATCCCCAAAAGTAATCTTGTCTTGATTTGCACAATCCTCATCAAGTGTGGTGAACATCCGGGGGTCGCCGGTCATGTGTTGAGTGCAACCACTATCAATTACCCAATGACTCTCACCGGTCTTGTAGTTCACCTACACACAAGCAACTTGGAGTTAAGCTTGTTGTTTGGGAACCCCCTTAGTGCGGGGCCCCATTGCCTTGTCAACCAACTCCTTAGCAACCCAAAGAACCTAGGCTTGTTCTTCATTGGTGGTCCAAGGAGCACCACAAGTGGTCTACCCTTGGAATCTTTGTTGATGACATAGTGAGCATCATGAGCAAATGGCCTAATGTGCTTGGGCAAGGTCTTGGGAGGTGGAGTCTTGCATTGAAACTCGAAGTGACCAATTTGTCCACATACAAAGCACCTCTTAGACTTGGGCTTTGGCTTCTCTTGATTGTAGCCATTGTACTTGTTCTTGTAGTAGTTCTTGGCTTCAATCTTGACCTTGGCCTTCATCACTTGATTTTCCTTGAACCCTATACCGGTCTTGTCATTCTTCATGACGGTGTTCATCAAGAGCTCACTTTGAAGGTTGTGACCCTTGGTGAACTTCTCAAGGCCACTTGTAAGCTTGGTCTTGTCATTCTTGAGCTTAATAATTTATTCTCTTAGAGAGTTGATCAAAGTGATAGCATATTTGTCTTCTTGAGTCGGCTTGATGACAATAGGCTTATTAGACTTGAGATTGATTAGCTCTTCCTTGAGCTTTGAGTTCTCATCCTTCATCTTGACATAGTCATCATACTTGTCGGCTTCTACAACTCTATTGCCCTTGCACTTAGCACTTTTCTCAAGAGCCACATCATCAAGCTTGATTTCACAAGAGGTAGCACTTGCACACTTAGCACACGGGTTAGTAGCAACATGTGTGGCAAGATCTTGAGTAAGCAATTCATTTGCTACCACTAGTGTGCCATGATCACTTTTCACTTGGTTGTAGTCATCTTTTAGCAAGTTATACCTTGTATGGAGTTCTTGGGATGACCTCTCAAGCTTATCATGTTTCTCATTAGCTTGCTTAAGAGAGGATTTGAGCTCCCTAGTGCTAGATGTGAGAGAATTGATCTCAAGTTTCAAATCATCATTAGCACTAGACAAGGCATCAAGCTTAGCATGCAAGTTGTCTTTGATCTCAAGAAGTTTGTCATTTTTACCTTTATACTTCCTTATGATGCTAGAGTACTTGTTGCAAATTTTAATTAGCTCATCATAGGATGGTGTGTCATCATCATCACTTTCACTACCATTTGAGTCACCACTATTATCATCATCCTCTTTTTGTACCTTCTTGTCACCTTTAGCCATGAGGCATAGGTGTGTAGAGGATGAGCCCGACGATGAAGGAGGAGGTGGCGGTGGAATAGAAGAACCAATCACCAAGGCGGCCACCTTCTCTTCTTCACTATCATCATCGGAGGAGTCACTTGAATCATCAATATCGGTGAGCAGATCACCCACAATGTAAGCCTTGCCATCCTTCTTCTTCTTGTGGAAGTTGAAGTTCTTCTTCTTCTTGTATGGCTTGTCTTGCTTCTTGTCATCATCACTTGAGTCATCATTGCCGCCCTTGTTCTTCTTGAAGTTCTTGAACTTGTTGTTCTTGAACTTGTCTTTCTTCTCTTCGGGGCAAGCATGAGCTAGATGACCAAGAGTGTCGCAATTGTAGCACTTCATTTGGGAGATTGGATTCCTTGAAGAGCTTGTGAAGAATTTCTTCTTCTTTGATTCAAACTTGACTCCATTCTTGTTTAGCCTCTTCAACATCTTGGTGGTTTTCTTCACCATAAGAGCGATGTTGTCTTCATCATCATCATCACTTGCACTCTCAAGTACATATTGAATCTTACACTTCTCCTTGGAAGATGCCTCGAGAGCCAAGTCCTTCTTCTCCTCCTTCTCTTTCTTCTTGGAGGAAGATGAACTTCCATCATTGATCTTCATGTACATCTCATGAGCATTGATCTTGCCCAAAACTTGTGTTGGGGTAGTTGTGGAGAGATCGCCTTGATGAAGGACCGTGACGATGTGGCTATACTTGTCTATTGGTAAGACACAAAGTATCTTACACACCACATCGGCCGGTGTCATTTGAGTAAGCCCAAGGCCATTCAGATTCTCTACAAGCACATTCAAGCGAGAATACATTTCATTAGCATTTTCATGAGATAGCATGGTAAAAGAGTTCATCTTAGCAATGATGAGGTGATAGCGCTCTTCTCTTTCACATTTGGTGCCCTCGTGTAGAGCACAAATGTTTGTCCAAATCTCATGCGCGGTTTTGCAATTCCGCACACGGTTGAACACATCCTTGCAAATGCCACAGAAAAGAATGTTCTTCGCCTTAGCATTGTTCTTCTCAAAGAAGGGATCCTCGGCGAACACCGATCCGCCTATGGTGGCGACTTTGTGAACACCGACATCCACGGCCTCAAGGTAGGACTCCATCCGCACTTTCCAATAAGGAAAGTCATCCCCATCAAACATGGGTGGCGGTCCATCCCCATGGGACATCTTGCTCTACGAGGTGAAGCCTAATTTAGAGCAACCAGACTTTGATACCAATTGAAAGGATCAAGATGCCCAAGAGGGAGGGTGAATTGGGCTTGTTTTAAATTTCTAAAGCAAATATGAAAACCTATCTAATGCCAATCACCCCTAGTGACTACCGGTCATGTATCCTAGCTAGAAAGCGGTAGCAGTTCATGGAATTGAAAGACACCCTAAGCAATTCTAGTGGGGAATGAAAGAACAAGACGGAATGTAATGCGAAAATGTAAAGAGCTAGGGAAAAGAAATTCTCAGTGACGCAGCGATGTTTTCCCGAGGTATCGAGGTGTCGACACCCCCGTAGTCCTCGTTGGAGCACCTCGCAAGGTATAGCTCCCCCTCTACCCGCACAAGGGCAGAGTGCTCTCTACGGGCTGATTCTTCGCCACTCCGGCTCGGTGAATCGCCCACAACCGATCACAGAAGCTTGGAGAAGAGCCGTCGACAATCTTCCGGCGATCAATTCCTCCGAAAACCACCAAACCGTCTAGGTGCTGTCGAACACCAAAAGTAACAAGCACAAGACCTTCACTTGACCAACTCAAGGCTAGGAAGGTGGATTGATGCACACGAGTCACTCCTAATCACTCTAGGAGGGAAGAACAAGATGAACTCTCTCAAATCTCTCCCTCACTAGGCACTTGGCTCTCCAAGGATTCTCTCAAGGTGTAACCAACTGAAACAATGACCAAGAGACGTCCTAAGGACGAAGGGGGCAACTATAAATAGTCCCCACCTCCAAAACTAGCCGTTTTTTGCTTTTTCCACTTTCTGCGAAGGCACCGGACTAGTCCGGAGGACACACCACCGGACCAAAGCAACTGGTCTGGAGCTCACTCGCAATCCAAAATCCTCTGGAAAGCAGGCACCGTCAGACCACTCGCTATGGTCCGACGCCCTGGTCCGACGCTCAGGTCCGGAGCCAGGGTGCTCACTGAGTTGAAAACTCAACTGAGCTTGGCACCACCGGACCACTTGCTATAGTCCGGTGCCCTGGTCCGACGCAGAGGTCTGGAGCCAGGGTGCTTACTGAGTTATCAGACTTCTCTGACTGAGAGCATCGGACTAGCCGTCGGACTAGTCCAGAGCCTCCTCTAAGGCTGGCTTCCTCTGGCAGGGACCACCGGACAACTTGCCTATGGTCCGGTGCAGTCCAGACAGGTGGTCTGGAGCTTCTCGAGCTAAACTTATGCCTAAGTCAGGGACCGTCGAACCACTTTCCTTGGTCCGACACCTACTGGGCAGACTGGTCCAAAGCCTCTTTCTCCCCCTATTTCAACAGTTTTTCACTAAGTTCTCTCAAGGGGACTTGCTCCTAACATTTCTAGGGTTAACCAAGGGATTATAGCAGGGTCTCTAGGACTGGTTATGACAAGTGTGCATATACCCACTTTCCTAAACTCTCCTAGGTCAAGCTACTAATCTCATACCCCCCTTAATAGTACGGTTAAAGGAAAAACAAAGCCCTAGCTATACTTAGTGCCCTTCTCAACCTTATGGCACTAAGGACTAGCCTAGTCTTCAACTTGTATCATCGTCCTTTGAAAAATGGAAGCCACACTCGTGTTTTGGAAAGATCGTGTCTTTTTTAAGGAATGCTAAACATCACTCAGGTGTTTTAGCACCTGAAAACACACGGTTTTTTATGTCTCTAGTGTGTGAGCCTCCGACTTAAATCCTCGGCGTCCCTCTTCTCACGCCCGACTCGATGACTGCTCCCCTCCGCGTGCTCTCTCTCTCCCAGGCGACAACGACCGTCGAGCTCCTCCCGACGCCCATGTCGCCCATGGCAGTGACGGGCCGGCGGCGACGGCGGATCCGCCAGGTAGGCCTCCTCTCTCATCTCGCCTCACCTCCTCCTCCTCCTCCCGAGTCTTCGTTCTAGGGTTTCGGCGAGCTCCCCGTCGTCTTCTCCAATTCCGGTGGGGTATAGAGTGGCCGGCCGGGGGAGGAAGGTAGGCTAGGCGGTGGGGATGGTCGATGGGCGGTTTAGGGTAGCTGACAGCGGTAGAGGCTGTTGGGCCAGGTCGGGGCGGGGGAGTTGGAGAAGATGATGGTGGCGGCGAGCTCGCCAGAGGTGGATAAGATGGTGCCAGTGGAGGTGGGGGGCGGGGGGGCTGTTGCCGCGGGCGCTAGGGTTCCTCGGAGCTCCGACGAGCTAAGAGCCCTAGCTCGCCGAAGCTTCGGGGAACCTTAGCGCCCGCGGTGGGGCAGTGGTCGGCAGCGGGGGTGAGCTCCTCGGTGGCACCCAGAGGTAGAAGAAGAGTTGTTGGCCATTAGATCTTCATCCCGTGGCCAAAAAAAAGTGTGTTGCAACTGGCTGAAACACACGAACGCCACATAGACAGACTCTTTTTTTAAGGCCATAGTTCCATGTAAGACTAATTTAAAATCATATCTACACAATAGAGAGCCAATAACTATATTCTTTTTGATAGAGGAACTATTTTATATGGTGTCTCCTAAAGCTAGATTTACAATAACAGTACCAACACCTAGAGAATGTGTATGAGATTCGTTTCTCATCACTAAGTGTGAGCACAAGTGGTCAGGAGATGTTGGATATTCTTGGGATGTGGAAGACCACTCCTCGTGAGAGTGTTAGCCATCCAACATCCTTATCACAGCTCTTAAAACTCACTCCATTCTCAATGCACCACAGAAATTGGAGCATTGGTGGCCTCTCCATGTGCCGACGTGTGGTTTTAATCGTTTCTGCAAAAAGTCCCTCCACATTCTTATAATCTACCCACGAACAAACTTCAGTGCAGAGGATAGTAAACATGTTATAATATTTTCTAAATAAACCCCTAATTTAAATTTTATTTTCACACGAAGAAGGGAAAACTCTAAAAACAAGAAGCTATTCGTATAAGCCCCTCACAGATTTTCAAAAAACCCCCGCTCCCACCCCGCACCCGCAGCGCCACAGCCCTCTCCGACCCTTGTGCTTTAAGCTGTCATCCCTCTCCTCTCGATCTCCTATCGCCGCCGCCCGCCCGCCCCCATCTCCGTGGCTCCACCCCTCTCTACCCTCTGCTCCCCATGTAGCCTCCACACCAACACTCGAGCATCAAAGTCACGCGGGCTTATGCAGCAAAGGGGACCGTGTGGATCTACAAGATTTAGTGGCGCATGGATCGGTGGATCTTGCCGGTCCCCGGTGGCGGAAGTGCTTGCCCCTCCCTGGCCTCTCCTCCATGCATTGCCTCTATGTCGGCATGAGATCGGCAATACGCACATAGGGTAGAGCTAGACAGCGCGCCTTTGCGTGTGGTGGCCCTACTCGCTGACCTCGTGACAGTGGAGGGGATCTTTTGCGACCTGTGGATCTACGGCGAGCAGCATCAACATGGTGGTCTCTGGCATTCGACCGTCGGATTCCCTTCCCGAGGCTTCTCCCTCACTGATCAATGGGCGTTGTCTCCCACTCCCGCGTGGCCTTCCCTTGGTGCTGTCTCTGCTGTTGTTCTTTTTTTTTGCGAAACTCTCTACTGCTATTCAATCTACTGACGGCTCCCATGGCAATAGTGATGCTGTTGGGAGGGCATTCAAGAGCATGCGGGGAAGGTGCTTGAGGAGAGGCCACTGCTGGTTGCATTAGTGGTTTATCAGCCTCAAGGTTGCTGCTGGAAAGAAACTTTTGCAGCCAAAGTCCATGGTCATCAGCACTAATATAATGGTTGGTTCCTTTGATTGTAGCTAGCAGTCTGCATCTAGAAGTTTGCATTCCTTAACGACAGTAGTGCGTGCTTTGGTTTAATATATTAAATATACCATCCACATCATCGTTTCTGTCTTAGGGTGCTTTTGTGTGGATAATCTATTACTGTTATGGCCCCTTACCCCTCCTAAGGACATCCTTACCACACACTGATCTAGCAGAACATTTGCTGGTTGGGATGCTCAGTACTGCTACAAGTCTGCAATTGTTGAACCAGCTTGAGCACAAGAAAGCCAACAACCTATTTGTTTTATTACCTGAGTGCAAGAATAGCAACAACCTTTTTATTTTATTGCCTAAGCACAAGAATGCATCCAGGTTCATCAACGAGGAAAATCTAAGCACTGACATGGGAAGTAGCCACGATGTGCAAATGCTTATGGTGTTGTGAATGAATTGATTCTCCTTAGAGCCCAACATTTTGTCTCCTTGGCATAGTTTAATTTCAGCAGGTTTCATTTTAATGGTAGTCTTTTTTGAAACACTTAGGAATACATTTTGTGCTTATATGGATAACCGTTTCTGGATTTAGTATTGTTGCTAAAAAACTGTGTGTACTACTGTCGGGTACAAAGGTAAGGGGTACTCTAATCTCTGGCGATTTAGTGCTTAACATTCAGGCAAAATCCAAAAGCCATCCAACGCCAGGGGGCGGGGCACCTCGAGAAGACGGCTACCCGACCTCAAGGCAAGGCCGAGCAGCCACCTCGGACATAACTACGTCCGGTGCGCTGCTTCCCTCCAACGCCGCAGCGGTCTCTTCTGGCTCGGGTCGGGGGGCCGCCACCATCTCCTCCATCGTCGCTGTCTCCGCCGCGGCTGTCGCCTCGAGGGGTAGGGTCGAGGTGCGACCCTCCTCCTCAGCCAACGCCGACTGCGGGGGAGGAGGGCTCGCCCGCCCATGCCACACCTGGGGCGTGGGTCACGGGGGATGGGGTAGCAGGGCTGGCTCCGGCCGCCATCCTAGCTGCAGCCTCCACCCTCAGCTTCTTGGCCGGGGTGGGGGACGCATCCTCCAACGAGCGCTTCACCCTGAAGAAGGAACTCATACGCGACGGTAAGCGCAAGTTGTAACAAACACAGAGGAAATTCGGGACCAGAAGGAAAGGAACTTACCCCAGCGAAATCAAGGGGGCCCGGCCACCGGGCCTCAAGCCGCTCGACCAACCCCTCGACGGGGACTGCGACGAACGACTACGGCGTCTACCACACCGCTTCACCCTGAGAAGCCGCGGGGCGCTCGCCCCCCGACTCGACCCTGGCGGTCGAGGCCGACCTCGATGTCGACCCCTCTCCCCTCCGCTACCGGTGGCCGCCCTTTGCCGCTCGGGCGCCGCTCTTCCTTCCTCGAGCCCTCGCCGCGGCTCAACCTCCTCCTGCTCCTCTCCCTACATAAGGACGATATCCATCAGGACGGAAGCGATAGGCCTAACCCGATACCACTACGCCATGCCATTGTTCTTGATAACCTCGTCGCTACTCGACCCCTCATCCTCATCCTCCTCTGAGGGGGACTCCTCCTCGGGGAGGCCGGCTTGCCTCTGTCGTGACTGGCGTCGGTCACGCGCCTCTTTCTCTCGGGCCTTTTTGCCCCTCTCCTCCTTGGCCTTATCTTTGTCTCTTTTGCCTTGCTTGGCCTGATGGCGTCTCACCTGGGAGTCCTTCCTCTCCTCCTTCACCGGTGGCAGCGACTTCCGGAAGACGACGTTCCCCGAGGAACGCGAGGCGGTTAGGAGGCAGGCAAAGGAGACAAACAAGATGAACAAGAGGACATTGACGGAGAAAGAGGTGTCGTACCAGCTGGACGTGGCCCTTGTCTGGCACCATGGGGACGCGGGCGACGTGCTCCCCCTCGAACGCGCCGGCGAAGGAGGCGCACACTCGACGGACCACCCTCTCGAGGGGCAGCTCGTCCTCCACGAGACGGGACCCCGTGAGAGCCACCCCCGGGCGCATCTCATCGAGGCGTAATGGGAGAGCCATCAGCGGCACGACTCGCCGCTGGTGGAAGGCCGACGCGACGATCACCGTCGTAAGCCCCTCCCGCTTCAGACGGGAGATCGCGCCCAGCAGGTGCTCGAGGTGTTTCTGCTGTTTCTGTGGGACACCGTGCTTCCAGTTGAAGGGTTTCGACTCGATTGTCCTCTCGGTGTAAGGGGGAAGCAATTCGTCGTCGTTCCTCAAGTAGAACCACCCGGAGTGCCACCCCGAGTGGCTCGACTTGATCTTCACCGGGATCCAGTCCTCCAGCCTCTTGAGGCCGACGCTGCAGCACCCCGCCTGGTCCATCCTCCGACGGCCGGTTTTGGCCGGAGCATGGAACAGGCCCGCCTCGAACAGGTGGAGCCACAGCTCCCAGTGGGGCTCCATCTCCAGGTACCCCTCACACACGGTGGTGAAGACCGCCGCGTGGGAGACGCCGTTGGGGGAGAGGTGTTGGAGCTCCACGCCGTAATGGTGGAGGATCCCCCGCAAGAGGTAGCTGGGGGGAGATCCCAGCCCCGCCCGGTGGAAGGCCTCGAAGCTGACCATGTAGCCCTCCGGTGGGTTGGGCTAGCGATCCGACTCCAGCGGAACCATCCACTCCGGTCGGTCCACCGAAGTGACGGGCCGGAGAAGGCCTCTCTCCACCAGGTCTCCTAGCCGCTCCACGGTCGCCGTCGAAGGGAGCCAAGCATCGGGGCCGCACAGGGTGTAGCTGGCCATGGCAGCAGGAAAGCAGATGCGCTCGGAAGCAGGGGTTGAAGGTGCGTTCCTGATCTTTCCTCTCCTTACTCGCGCACGCAGAGATCGGGCTCAGAGGCCGATGAAGGCAATGGCGAGAGAAAGAAGGCTAGGAAGGCAAAGGCAAGCGTAAGGAAGCCGAACCCCTGCCCCCGTATTTATAACTGGAAGCACAACGGGCGGATCCATCGATAAGGCAGGTAAATCTCTGCATGTAATGCACCTACCTACCGCCCCCTTAGATTCCATAGGATAAGGTGCACCTGTCACGTCACTGCACTCCTCGCCGCACCCTACGCCTGCTACAGTTGCAGTCGAACGGACACCTCCTAAAAAGGCGCGCTTACGGCGGACGACAGACAATGATGGGCGTTGTCTTCGGAGGTAAGCAATGGGCATTGACCCGTCCATCGAACTCTCGAGTGAGCGAAGGCTGGCCCTCGAAAGGATTTCGACAGCCGCTCTCAAGCAGTTCCTTCCTAGGGAAGTAAAACGGACCCCGGTCCACTCCCAAATCTCGAGGGGGCGAAGGCTGGCCCTCGAACGGGGTTCGACAGCTGCCCTCGAGTACTCGAGTCAGGGATGACCCAGGGGGAGCCAGTACAAAGCCCAGCTCGAGAACGAACTCTCAAGTCCCCCTGGGACATATCCAAGTCATAACCAGAGAATACCCAAGGATCCCTACGACAGGAGGCATCGAGCCACCAACTCTCATCGAACAGAGTTGGTACCTAGGTAATCCACACGGTTTTGCATAATGAGAACGCCTCAGGGATTCTGTCGACCCCTGTCGAAGGGGGCACGAGTTCTCACTTGGATCTCCCCGTTACCAGCTCACTGAGGACTTCGAGGCTCGTCCAAACGAGGATAGCACGATGCTCTTCACCCCATAATCCGAGCGCAAGGATCCGTGGGAAGGACGCTATGAGGTAGCAAAAGCCCAGCCACACAAGGCTCGAGGGTTAGACTACGCACGGCAACCCTCGACGAAAGAGGGTCGAAAACACTCGGGGCCTGGCAGATAGAGTTGACCCCTCGATGGGGCACTATGACTCCAGTTAATACCAATCCCCCTCAATAAGACACAAATCAAAAGCCCCCAGAGGAATTCTTAATCACTCCTCTGGGGCCTCGGGGGCTACCCCTGCGGGGGACGCTCGCGCGCCCCCCATGGCGAGATAACGTAACAGAACCCTGCGCCTCGAGACTAGGTACTTCAACTCCACTCCATGTTAACAAACCCCACAGATCATCATCAACAACCTCTATACAGATTCACCTTATCCGCATAGGGGCTCGGGGGCTACTGTCGGGTACAAAGGTAAGGGGTACCCTAATCTCTGGCGATTTAGTGCTTAACATTCAGGCAAAATCCAAAAGCCATCCAACCTATAAGGGAAGACCCATGAAGCAGGGGCCTACCTCCCCATCAAACATGACTAGTCATGGGTCGGCCCGTTACCAAGGGGACAGTAGGCAGGATCCCCCTCGACCTCGACCCCTCGAACAACGGAAGGGGGATCGATCGAACGACCCTCTGCCTCGACCCCTCGGACAACGGAAGGAGGGTCGATCGATCGACCCTCGACCTCGACCCCTCGAATGATGGACAGGGGGTCGATCAAACGACCCGCGAGCAGGAGGCTCGATCGACTCACCCACTCCCGATATGGGGCAAAAGGAATCCAATGCGCCTACCTGCTCCCGCCTCACGCCATAGGCGGCCACTACCATGGTCAAATCTATCAACTCGTCGCCCATACTCAGGCTCTCCAACGATCGTGCGGCCACTGTAGCCACGTCACAAGTACAAAACCCAAAGGCACCCCCTCGAGCCATGAATGGAACAACCCTCGACCGTGTTTACAGGGGCGCGTCAGGGTCACGCAGGCCTCGACGCTCCTCGACCCGGGGGCTCAACCATCACCTCCAACCACTCGGGTATGGGACCCGTCCTATCTGCTCCGCATCGGCTGCAGAGCTCGTACCCGTCCACTGGAGGCCGATCGTCCTAAACCATGACGATCGACAGCGTCCAGTCCGCTGTCACCATGCCCTGAAGCACCGGAAGGACCGGAAAGCCATACCGCTACAGCGATCGACGTCCCACCGCAAGCATGGCGTCATGGACACGCCTCCCATGCCGCTACAGTCTAGGACTTCTGTACTCTCAGGTCTCCCCTTGGTCTATAAAAGGGGACGCTGGGATAGTAGGGAGGGCATCGGGACAGATAACAGGGGCATAACCTCACACATCAGAACACGACAGCAAGACATCCGCTCACGCTTGCTGCCGTCTAAACAACACCCGCTAGCACTCTCCACAAACCCCCTAGTATACGCAACAAAGGGCCACCTCCGAGCACAAAACAATCTAGGGATGGCTTGATCAACATCTCAAGCAATCAATCGACTCACCTAGGGTAGCCCAGCTAGTCCTAGGCCTCAGCTCACTCCGAGCACCCCCGTGTAATCAGCTTGTACTCCCCCCCTGTACGAGCACTTCGGTGCGAGATAATACAATTCTTCCTTCCCCGCTGGACGTAGGGCCTTCTTTGCCCGAACCAGGATAAATATTGTGTTCTTCTTGCATCACATCTGGGAGTGGGAGCACGCAATAAACAAATTTACTGGTTGGTGATCGACCCCCTGGGTCGAAACGCCGACAACTAACTTGGGCTTATTGTGACAGGAACAAGCTTGAGATGGATGAAAAAAAAAGAGATCAATTTTTAGTTTGAGACATCCATATATGCTTGCTTTTTTTTGTTTTTTTTCCTCATGCTTATTTTTATGGTAATAAGCTAGAGTAGTTATTGGCAAGAACTTGAGGTGCGAAATGTGTACATTTTGTTGTTTCCATATGCCTTGTCTGAATAATTCTATCATATTATTGTTCAAGCTGGGTTAACCAAGCATTCAATCACTTTAGCTGGGTTAACCAAGCATTCAAGCTGGGTTAACTTGCAAAAGAAGCCTTCCTGCTGCAGGTATGAGTTCTATTTACATCTTCCAGTGGACTTATGAATGAATCCTCATGTGAGCATCAAATATTTTCAGTAACTATAAATTGTAATCTCCAAATAGGGTTGCTCACTTGAGTTAATGAATCTCCAGTATTTTTTATTATGTTTGTCTCTAATAGAATTTCCCATAACAGGGCGTGCAAGGATGCTTAGCCACAAAAAAGGAGAGCACCAACCTTTTGTATCTAGCAATGGCAGCCTTACCTGGCAATGCAAGTAGCACTTAGTGTATGGTTTCAAAGAAGCTTGTTGCTATCTTGGTTGAGTAGGAATTTGGTTAGGAAGAAACATGAATTTACAACTGTGGTGCATAAGTTTTTGGAATTACAGTCTTGTGATCTTGTCTCACAATGACGACAGCAGAACAGGTGTGTATTGAAACTCTGAAAGCCTGAAGCTAAAATGCTTGATGTGCATGACATAACTGAAAGAATTGTAAATAGGCTTCTGGCATAGATGAGTAGATGCCAATACAGACCATGTATCTGATTCTCAGTTACAACAAAGCAATTATAACACTGCATATTGTCTGGTCAGCTCATAATCTAATTTGGAATCATAATGTTGTACTCCACGATGCTTCTTCCACTGGGATGTGCCAATGGTACCATAGGTTAGACTGTATTTTATTAATAAAGAAATATGCATAGTTTGGCGTCTTCCTTGACAAACTTTGTGTACAAACACATGGTGATTAGTTAATCTGACATTAGTTTGTTATCATAGTTATCTAAGCTGCTGTAAGGTGTACTTATGTTTGATACGTAGCTTGGAGTATTTGGGTTTAGAAAATATTGTTATATGAAAGAAAGATTCTCATGTGCTTTCAAAACAGATACAACAGTTTATATATCAGTTTGTGCTCAGATCTAAATGTTACCGTCTAATTATAGAAAGAGCAGACAATAAGTAGCTTTTGCTCTTCATGTCTATCAGAGCCGACAACCAGTAGCTTTTGCTCTTCATGTCATTGCAGGGCGTCCGAAGGGCGCCTGATGTTCTAGTAGCCATCCAAAGGAGGACTTTATTGTCCCTTCCATGTGAATGCTCTTCGTAATATATCCACAAAGAGTGTTAGGATATATCCATTAATTAACATGTCTTAAAAGATAATTTTTTTTCTCAACACAAGAGCGTTGCCTATCTTTATAGATTACGTTACAAGATTGCTGAGAGAAAATCTAGCTCGTCCGTTACAACTCGGCTCAACGTGTCGCTCGTCTGGTCAATTTCCCAAACGTGTCACTCCTCTGGTCAGTTTCCCATACAGGACTACACATTTGTTTTTTTTTTTTACAACAAGGACTACACATTTGTTGTACCTAGCATTTAGTCTATGCCTTAGAATATAAATTATTATATATTAATTTTAATAATTAAATAAAATTGGGCCAACCCCAATTACAATCCAGCTAAACTTACGTGCACCGACCTTTACAACGCCAAGGCATCATGTCACATGCATATACCTACAAACACTATGAACTATATGCTCCCACAAGTACAGACCAACATGGCAGAGAGCGATCCCTTAACAGATTCACATACAGTAGTTCCAGTAATTCTCATCATTCACTGAGCAGGTTCACGAGCTTTTTGAAGTTGTCGTCGGAGGATCCCCCTTCGGCGATGCACCGGCGGGCTGCGTCCTTAAACACCCGCGCCCTCTCCTTGATCTCGGCGTCGCCGACGACCTTCTCCACCATGCTCCTCACCTCCTCCTTGCTTACGATTCCGTCAGCGTCGGGCGTCACCGCCAGGCCGGTCCTCCACACGTCGACAATGTAGCTCCGGTTCAGGTACTGGTCGCAGAAGTAGGGCCAGCACAAGAACGGCACGCCGTTCCGCACCCCTTCCATGGTCGAGTTCCAGCCGCAGTGCGACACGAAGCACGCCACCGCGCGGTGCGCCAGGACCTGCTGCTGGGAGCACCAGCTGACGATCATGCCCCTGCCGGCGACGCGGCCCTGGAACTCGTGGAGCCACGCCTTGCTGAGGCCGGGGGTGAAGTCCGGCCGCACCACCCACAGGAACGGCCGGCCGGTGAGCTCCAGCCCCTCGGCGAGCTCCTCGAACTGGCGCGCGTCGAATATGGTGATGCTGCCGAAGGCCACGTACACGACGGACGCGTCGTCCGGCTGCGCGTCCAGGCCACCTGAGCACCGCTCGTCCTCCGGCAAAAGTGCCCCACGGGCTTCCGGAACGCCGCGTCCGCGAACAGCGGGCCGATGGGCAGATGCTCGGAAGAGCTTGAACGCGCCGGCCTCCGCCTCGTGGAACGAGTTGCTCACCACCATCTCCGCCAGCTCGTTCAGCTTGTTGTTCCGCGTCACCAGCTCGAAGATGATGTGCTGCCCCTCCGGCTCGCCGGCGTTGTTCCACGACAGCTGCGACGAGTGCAGCGGCGGCATCCCCGGCGCGAGCTGGAGCGTCTCCTGCCGGACTGGCAACCCTGCACAACGCACCGGCACGTCAGAAACTCAGAATAGACTCAAGTACACCACTCAGGCTGCAAGTAGCAATTCATCAGAGTAGAGGTCTGTAAATTAACTAATTAAGCAACCTTAAACAAACACCATCTTGATCGATCTGCCTTAGATTTGATTTGTGTGCGTTGACTACTGCGGTAAAAGGCTACGTGGATCTTATGCGTATTTTAGTAGTACTACTATAACGAACAACTGGTAGAAAAATGAGTAGTCACCCTTGTCACTGATGACTCCTTCCTCTATCAGCTTGGGAATCTTGAGCATGAAGGCCAAGCACCCCGTGGCCGCCGCCCAGAAGGACACGACCCGGATGCCGAACTTCTTGGCCACTTCGAAGGACCAGCCCATGTTGATGTCGCCAACGAGCCACTTCGCCCTCGGCCGCCCGGCGGCCTCCAAGTCGGCGAGGAGGCTCTCCAGGTAGCCCGGCATGTGGCGCGAGTAGGCGTCGATGAGCTTGTTGAGGTCCTTGCGGTCCTCGTCGTCGGCCAGCCCGTCCGGGATGGACGCCAGGTGGATGCCGCCACCTAGCGCCGCCTCGCCGCCCGAGGCCTCCAGCGCGGCTACCACCAACGCGTGGTCCACATCTGTGTTGATGAAGGTCACCTCGAAGCCTTCGTCGACCAGGCGGTGGGAGAGCTCCATGAGCGGCGTGACGTGGCCCTGGCACGGCATCGGCAGCACCAGGACGTGAGCCTTGGCCATGTCGTCTAGCTACCTTCCTGATCTCTCTCCCTCCCTCCCTCCCTCTTTCTTCTCTCCGAGAGGCAGGCGGAGAAGATAAGCCCTTCTTTCTTCCTTCCTTCTCTCGCTGTCTCTCTCGGAGAATCGGAGGCGATCGAGTTTGACAGTCAGTACTACAAGAACGTTAACAGTGGGGTGGGGTACTGTCAAGCACGGCCTTATTATAGCCTTATATGGGCAAGCCGGCGGAGAAGACAAGCTATATATAAATAGAAAAATGAGCACGGGATTTTCTGGCTCGCCGGCGGCCAACAGTTTCCACGTTGCGTCGCCCTCTCGAGTTGTACAACGAACCAAAAGGGTCAGCTAAGTTACACCGACCACAATTGAGCAGGGGACGTGGCAACAAAGCATTCAGTTGTACGTACTCGTACGTGTATTCAGCCAGATATGTACAATACAAAACAACGTACACTGAACCAAATGCCTGTCTGAATCAACTTTATGTGTACTCCCTCTATATCCTAGTTGTCGTTTTAGAAAAGATTTGAGTAAAACATTAGAAATATAAATTAAAAATAACCTTTAAATTATTGATTTTAAAAAACTGAAAATCATATTAATAAATTTGTCTTGAAAAATAATTTCATAAAAATATACATATATTATATTTCAATAAATCTTTTTTTAAATAAACCGTGTTGTTATCCAAACAACAACTAATACAAGTATACGAAGGGAGTACAGTACAGCGGAGATCAAGGAAGTCAGTCCATGGGACGAACTTATTAACTGGCCGGCACTATCAAAATCAAAAACTTCTTCTAGTGAGATGGAGTTCTCCTAGTGTTTTTGGTAGTTAAAATTTAATACAAATTTTCCCTAGTAAATGTCTTCTAGTGAAATTCTCATGTACTATGACTAGTGGTAGTGTTTTACTACTAATTAAAAATAGTAGGAAAAGTCCACCTTTTTGGTAGTACGGAGCCGGAGCCGGCCATTAGGATCGGAGGAGTGTTTCAGGCCATAAACTTGGCAAAGAACACGTAGCTAGTGGTGTATTGAAAATTGCAACCATGCTTGCTATGTAAAGTCCACGAAGAGCCATTTTTAATGTGGTAGTGCGGTTCCCGGCTTTCGGCAGATGATTCTCAATCAAAAAGATAAAAGAAAAATAAACGGTTGGTGTGTACTGGGTCAGTTTAGGTGACTGGAAACTGTGTTTGATTCAGTCGTCGATCTGCTTCTCTCTCTCTGCATTTGATGACTCTTCTGTTCGTCTCTGTCACGACAGCCGGGTCCCGCCCTCGCCGGCCTTCCCTCGTGCAGTCGTGCTCGGTGACATCCTCGTCGGAGCCATCATCAGAGTGCCCTCTGACACGCGTGCTCGTAATTAACCTTTAGTTTGGGAGCCATCATCAGAGTGCCCTCTGACAGTCGTGCTCGTAATTAGTTTGGGTGCTGTTTGGTTGCCTGGTTTAAGTCCGGCTAAGCTCTTGGTATGCGATTTCTGCATGTTTGGTTGCCAGCGTCAGCGGCTGAGCCAGGCTCTATCGGTGCAAAATGCTCCTCCCAGCCAGTCCCGCAGGAATCGAGCGTTTCTTGGGCCAGGCCGGCGGGATACAGGCTAGGGCGCACAAGCTGCATGAGAGGAGAGAACCGCGGTGCAAGGCTAGCTCGTGCGTGCAGACAACCAATCAGCTTCTCTGCTTCGCCATGCCGCATGCACTCAGGCAAACAAACAGTGAGCAATTGCATGATAGTAGCCTGGCCATGGAGGGTCTGACTCGGTCGGTGCCGTGCAGGCTGAGACGTGCGGGAAACCAAACACATCCTTGGTGGCTGGCTGCACTCTACTAGGTCTACAGAAGGGTGCAAGGAGGCCACCGCAACTTAGATGCGATAGCCTGCGTCCTGTTCGTTTCATTGTTTCGGTGGCTGATAAGCCGGCTGATGCTGTTTTTAGCTGTTTTTCTGTGAGAGAAAAATATTGTTTCAGTGGTTGATAAACCAAACGATCTCGTGTGAAAAAAAATGCCGCCAACAAAAATTTCTATGACCAAAATTGTGATATTTTAATAGTAGTGAATTGTTAGAAAGTATTGTAAATAACCTTATTTATTTTTCCAACACTTTTTGGTGAATTGAAAAATACCATGATTTTAGAAAAAAATGTTATTGGAATTTTTTGGAGATGCTCCTGCCCGTCCAAGCTTGGTAAATCAATATCGCGTGCATCAAGTTGGTGTGCACCATGTAGTACGTGGGACTGATTCAATTCGTAGAAATCTTGTCCACATCACTCCAAACACTCGGACTCCACCAACTCCGGATCTCTAAAAACTGACAAGTTCAGAGCGAAATTCGTAGAGTGGTGGAGCAATGGAGCCGTTGAATGGGTACGGGTGCTGCCAAAAGCCACCTTTCAAAACCATGTGAGAGCCAACGCAATCGGAGCCCTCCAGCCGTACGAGCATTTTATAAAGGTGCACAATACCTCAGTTTTATACTGCTCTCTCTTTCTGTGTCGTTTTTCGCAAAAACTACTCTGATTAAATATATATTTAAAAATATTAATATTTATGTTACATAATATTATTGAATAAATATTTAAATCTAGCTTTTTAAAATATTACATATTTTTTTATATAAATTAAGTCAAACTCATTAAACGTAAATCGTGATGATAAATATCAGAGAGAGTAGTTTTTTTATCCTCATATGCATATAAATAACAAAAACTGGTGGTTAAGATATGATGTGTCGTACATGTACCAACGGATGGAGAAAACGTGCAAAGCACACAGGTCGCTGCAGGCTTGTGGCTGTAGCGCGCGTACGTTGGCTTGTGAATCATTAGGTCGTCCTCAACGGAGCGCCACAAATCGCTAGCGATTTGGATCCATAAAATACTAAAAGAAGGAAAGTCTGTCGTGAACCTGTACAAGCTGTGAGGAGCGATTTCTGGGAAGAAGTGCGAGACTGTCTAGGAGCAACTCGCTAGCGCGCTGCTACATGGCCCTGGTATCCAATAGGATTTCAGCTAAGCTGACGATTTGGCTCCCGTTGGGGACGCCCTTACTACACCATTTTAAGTGGTGATGTGCAGCGAGGACCGCATCTAATTTCGAATGAGAGGTTCTTAAAATATCATTTCGAGATGAAGGAAATCAAACACGCACTTGATTTCGAATACCACACATGGGCCACAAACTTTCTACCCAGCACTCCAGCAGCTTTCGGCCGGACTAGGGCGACAAGAGATCTCGAGCTCAAGCGTGTCCAGAGAAGACACGTCGCTCCTCCTACGTCCATTTATTTATCTCTACCACCAGAGCCGGCCGTATTCAAGAAACCTTCCTCAGCCATACATTTTACTACACATAGACGTACAATGGGTCAAGATAAGGAAGATCTTCTGCCGACATGCTGTCCCGTAGTCGCTTGCCGATGCAATCATCCAATGCAACACCGCTGGGTCCCCGTTTTAGTGTGAAATTCTGTCGGTGCTAAATTAAGACACATTCTTGAAAAGGAAAAACAGCTCGCCTTGATCCTGGTGTTGTGTTCTGCAACGCAACATCCGCTGAAAAACAAACCGACAAATCTTTAAGGATATGGCGTTATCACCTTATGATATTAAATTGTTAATTAATCCCAATTAAACATTCAGCAGGCACGCATGCGCCAGACCGAGCGTACCTCGTGTAGGCTCGTCCAGTGGAACTTTGCTGATGGGCGAGATCTTGTGAGTTCTGTGGCCTCATGAGTAGAGCCCGGAGAAAACAGCATCTTCGGATGACAGAATCCGTGGACCTTTCATGCTATGACCCATTTTGGATCTTATGAGATATAATAGTTACAGTAATTGAGCAGCTCTAAAAGACTTTTTATACCATTCGTAATTTACTACATATTTTGGGTGGAAAATAAGCTCCAACAACCTTTTTAATTACATCTTCAAATATAGACATCATTTGTTATGGATTCTTGCTAGCCAAAGATGAAGAATGAGAAATCGCTCTTTAGAGTACTAATAACAAGGTATAGAAAAGTTATAGAAACCTACAAAAATATAGAAAGTGTTTTTTTTATTAAAATGACTTTTGTAAAAGATGGTTATTTAGAGAGTAAAATTTTACAAAGATTCTTGGAGGTGCTTTAATAGCCAACTGATAATAGCTTAAAATAAAAAAATTAACTAATAAAAAATTATTAGCGGATTCAGTGTAGTTAAGTACAACTAACTGTTAGTCAGATAATCTAAACCGTACACAGGTAATAGGTCTGCCACTAGACCTACTAGTAAATAGGTATTAGCAGGTTTCGCCTCGCTAAGCAGCTAGCAATTAGATGCTTACATGATTCAAAAGCCAACAAGTCATAATTAATAAATATTGGCTAGCTAACTATTAGCTGCAATTAACTGGCTACATTCTTTTTAAAAAGTACGATAGTTAAATATAAGATAGTTTGATTTATTTGAATTCTAAAAGTTAATTTATTTGGGAACGGAAAGAATATGGTAAAATCTATAATCTGCCGCTCCTGCAGTCCTGCCTAGCTCATCGGCTGCTTGCACCGCCGGCCTTGGCGTCTTGCACTTGCAGTTATGGTGCGTCAACACGGCACACTGACACTAACCTACAGCAGCAGCAGCCGCTGAACGCGACAAGAAGCGACACATACTGAACCAGCAGTGATGTGCTTATCCTTTTGGCGCCTTGTGAAAAAAGTCTGGGCATCGTAAATCAACATCGTGAGCATTGACTCATTGAGTGGATGCACGTTGGACTGATTCATGCATCCCGTAAAAATATTCTCCCCTTCATCATTAAAAAAAATACTCTAACTTCACCAACTTTAGTTCGAAGATTCATAGATTTGGTGTGGAGCTCATAGAGATCTTTAATTTTGGTGACCTGTTGATCAACAGTACATCTACGATTCCACTAACTTAGTTCACTATTCATTCTACAGTACCCAGCCCTTGACCGTTCGATCCGACAGGAGCAGCCCAAATATGATGCCCCTCCCAGCTTTCTCCTCAACCTTATCCTTTCCCAGCACCCACCGACCGTGTAGCGGGCCGCGTAGGCCGCGCCCGGCGCTTGCAGCGCATGGACGTGCAGCTCCGCAGCAGGTGCCGCCTCCACCCCGTCTGCATCTTCCACCCCTTCGGCAGCAATCGGTTCATCCCTGCGCCCTTTATGGCTGCATCCACCGCCCGTCCGCCCCTTGCACGGACCAGCTCCTCCTCTGCGTTCCTCTCGCGTCGCTGCCGGCAACTCCAGCGGCCGTCGCGTCCCAGGCCGGCCTTGGCGTGGCGCCCCTGAGCGCGCGTCGCCCCGTGTGCTGGTCACCACCGCACTTCTTCCCTCGCCCAGCCGCTCCCGTGATCGCGTGAGCCGGCCCCAGCAACGCCTGCCCCGGCCAGCAGCCCTCCAGCGGTGCCACTGCGCCGCCCCTAGCCCCCTTGGACACGCAGCCGTCTCCCTTCTCTTCTTCATTGCAAGGTCCCCAATTCTCTAACCCTAACTTTGTCTGATCTGATTTCATCCATGTGAAGAACTGATTTGATACATGTAGGACGTACATCGGTACATGTTGCCACATGTATGCACCAGACCTGTACAAATTAGATGACATTTCTCTGATATCTTCAACAGAGTATCAACCTGTTGAGCTGCTGATTCCTATTAAGCATAGAAACTGCCCTGCTGATGAAGTCATGATACAAGTCTGATTTCCATTGTTCGAACATTTCCATGTTGTTTCTTTCAATTGTAAAGGGGCATTCATCTGGACAACTTAAAGAGCATGTAAATCAAATAGACTGGACAACTTAAAGAGCATGTAAATCAAATAGACGTCCTTCCTCATAACTGTCGAATTGTCTATTTTCTTCTGATAGTATATGCTTATAGCATTGGAGTTGAGCTGTTCAGAGTACCTATTACAATCGAGTGGATGTTTGTCCGCAATAGTTGGATCCATGATTGTACCTATCTTAATGTAACCGTCTACTAATTCATCATTGTTTAACTTGCTCTGAAAAGATGAATTATTGAACTTCGAAATTTTGGACATATAAAGATGTCTTATTTTGTGTAATAACATATTACGCCATTTAGATTTTACAGAATACACCATTTAGATTTTATACTGAAATTCTTTGCCCATTAATTTCTTTGACCAAATTATCACCAGTTTCATGCTTTGGCCGACAGTTTGTTGTCACCTGTCACCAGGTATGCTATGCCTATTGCCCTTTCCCTATTTTCTATGTCCAGGTTAGTATTTTTTCCATCTTATATGTCCAACCTTTGAAAAAAAAACTGTTGTCTTCTCAAACTGGACACTGAGGTAGTTTGTTTTTGCAGACAATAGCTCTAACAGCTGCTCAACTGTTCCTGTAAATATTTTCCATACTTCTATACTTGCTGCTCAATCTCAAACTATGAACCTAGCTACAGTCCTCTGTAGTTTGTACATCATTTGAATAGCAGTGGAGTTCGCAGAAATAGGTTAGTATGCACATTGCACAAAAATATTAAAGATTTTACTACCTGCACATTTATATCCTTTGGCCTACATATTATTACTTGACTGAATAGTTTTTTTTAAAAAATCTTTATATACATGACCCACTTTAATCTGTTTTATTATTTCTGGCACCTTGCTTAACTTCAGTATTTTTATTATGCTTTACAAAATCTCCTACTGTTCACTTGCTGCTTACCTCACCCGCCTATTCTTGAGTTTCGATTCTACCTCACCCGCCTGTCTTCAATTTTATGATACCTGTTCTGGCAGACCAAAAAAAAATGTTGCTGACATCCTCTTGGACATATTGGCACCAAAGCATCACCATGAAAATTCACATGAAACCTTCCAGGAATTATATACTCAGACAGTCAGGTACACACAACAATGTCACTTGAAAATATCCTTTTGTTGACTCTATATTCCTTCTCCATTATTCCTATATGGTTCTTCTGTCTTCTAAAATTTCAGCTTCTAAACGTTTTGATTCTCTACATATTTACTGTAGTTTTCTTAGCAGATCAAACACTAACACGACTACGTTTCATAATTTGTTTCCAGTCCAAGAGTGGAAGTTGTTTCCACACATTTTACCATCAGTATTGATAGCTTCACTTTTTGGCTAAACATCGCAATTTCTTTGGGAGATGGCCGAACGAGTCTCCATATCCAACTGGAACATTCCTTGCTATGCTAAACTTATTTTCCCTTATGGGAAGGGATCAATTAAGGATACATTTGTAACTAATTTTAATAATATTTTGGTTACATGAAAAAACATGTGATGTACTATATTTTCAGTTTGGTCGTCCGTGCGAAGCACGGGGGTACCTGCTAGTATGAGTATGAGGCTCAACCCAATCGGGCCCCTCTGGCCGTATGGGCATTTTATTAGAGGCATAATATATCAGTTTTTATATATTTTTATTTATTATTTTCATATTTATATACAACAAGTAGTACTAGTGAATAAATTATGTCCTGATTTTTTTTACGACAATTTTATGTCCTGAATATGTGCTGATATACTTATAGTATATATATGTGATGTAAATATTCAGGACAGCACGATATTTACGGAGTAGCATTTTTTAATGCCACAACGACAACGCTCCTGAGCTGATGGAGTCCGCGGTCATGCATGGTTCCTCACTTGTACTCCATAAAATAAAATAAAATAAAACAGAAAGAAGAGATAAATAAGAGGGCAAGATATCGGTACATACGTACCTAGCAACGTACGAATACGGTCACGGATACCACACATGGGTCTAAAAAAGTCTACCAATCAGCTTTGGGACCAGGGCCACAACCAAAAGAGATCTCGAGCTAAGGGCCAAGCGAACCTAGACACGTCGCATACGTCCATCTCTACCACGAGTCCACCACAGTCGTATTCAAGAAACCTTCGTCAGCCATACAAATCTGTCCACATAAGGAAAATCTTGTGCCGGCATCGCTGTCCCGTAGTCGCCTGTGGATGCAATCATCCAATGCAATGCCAACGACAATTGGTGATCGCGAACAGCTCGTCGTGTGGTCGATTTCCCGTTTCAGTGAAATGCTGTACTAGTAGGTGCTAAGACACGTTCTCGGGGAAAAAAAAAGCTCGTCTTGATCCAGGATATGGCGTTTTCACCATATGGTGATGATCCCAATTAAACATTCAGCAGGCGCCAGATCAAGTGTACCTCGTGTAGGGCTGTAGGCTTGTCCAGTGGATATTTGCTGATAAGCGATCCTGTGAGTTGTGACCTCATGATGACACTTCTTCGGATTACATTTTTAGACAACTTCCAGACAATATTTTCTTCTAAAACTTATCCAGGCTTTCATCCAAATAGGCTCAGGATCCGTGGGCCTTCCATGCTATGGCCCATTGTGGATCTTATACGAGCTACAATGGATCTTAAAATGAACTATTTAGCTAATGAAATATTATTAGTTGGATCTTACTAGTTGTACTCAGGTAATAGGTCAATTAATAGCCCTACTAGTAAAAGGCTATTAGCTGACTTTCTCTAGCTAAGCAACTAACACAATATATTAGTTGCTCAGATGCAACAGCTAATAGGCTATAACTAATATTAGCTATTTAAAACTATCAACTGCCTAACTATTATCTGAGTACAGAGATCCGGTAGCTAAAAGATGGATACACGTATGGCTTTGTCTATAATAACGCCTTTACTGTTTGATCTACTATTGGGAGGGCATGCGGATTAAGGTAACTACGAAGGCAAAATTGTCCTTTTTTTTAATATATTACCTGCTAATCCAGCCTGATCAAAATTGCTTGTTGCAGCATCGCTGCTGCGAGACTATCTACATCTACTGTTCTTTGTAGTACAAAACAAGCAAGAGCCATTTTAGCTGCTTCAAAAGCATAGCTAAGCAGAGCCATTAGAGAGGATGATAAGTTATCATAGCAACAAAAGGAGGAATAACAATGAGCCAGAGTTAAGGGGAGGGGAGATGAAGTTGAACCAAAGTCTAGGAAGATTTGATCAACATACCCGAAGGCACCAAAAACTCATTCGAATGTGTACTAGTCCTGCACAAATAAATTATTGAGCATCATACATGTACCGGTCCATTAATTTGATGTCCATACCTATGACGTTGTTCAAATTGGACATAAATAAATGCCAGCACCGATGGCAAAGCTATCGGAAGCACCAAAAAGATTTGCTAGATATCCTATGAAGGATGAAGCACAAGGTGTTCTTCCACTGATTAGCGCTTTGTACTGCCTGGACGAGGGGGACCAAAGTAGTTCGTCACCAGACCCATAACAGCAAACCTGGAAATGTTAAAAGCTTTGGTAAAACTTTTCTAGTTGTTGATGCAATTACATATAGAAACATTGAGATTCCACAGAAAGAACAATTTTATCATGAAAATCTGAGGAAATTTAGGGGGAAAATGTTGAAACCATGTGCAACCTAACTTCATAGGGAAGTTTATTCTTAGCTTCTTCCATTTTTGCTAGCAAAACAAGATCCTTGATACCCTTCCGTGATATCTGAATTCTCTTTCAAGATACCCATCCAACCCATTGTGCTTATATAAACAAGTCTAAACTCTAAATATAATAGTTAATAAGGTCACAGATACCCTTATTGAGAGCAACATGCTACGGTCACTTGACTTCCTCACAGAATTAAAGCAAGAGTAGAAGCGGAAATATAACAATAACTACACCCATGCTTTCTAAAGTGGAGAAGTGCTTTTGAAACACAGTTCCAAGAGGATGGCAAAGTATTGTGAAGCAATAAGTAGCTGATTTCTTGCTTGCTATCATATGGCATTAGAGATGAAATCAGACAGAAATGGGTAGGAAAACCATTTACTAATTTTCACGTCCACATTATATCAACGGGAATGGGAGCGAGGCCAGAAAAGTTGGGAACAGAATCAGGATAAACGGAAATACGAACTGGGTAAATGGAAAACAGACAGAATCAGGGTAAGCAGGAATTCAACAGAAACGGACTGAAACTGAGAACTTTAAACTGAACACTACGCACAGTTACACACCAACACACTTACACTTACATTGTTACATATCTAACATATGCAAACAAGTGAACAAACACTGAAGTCATACTCCTGCAGGCTGCTAGGCACTGGTTTGCTTTGGCTGGGTGGGTGGTGCTGCACAAGCCACAAGAAGCAGGCCAGCCAGCAGACAGCACCGCGGTAACAGGCTGAGGCAGGCAGGAAGCAGCACAGCAACACCAGAAGATTGGGTTGACAGCAGTACAGAGAATATGCTTCCCAAACCCAACATTGGCAACAACATCCACCGAGAGTCCGAATTGATCGGATAAACATTAAACGGGTTTCAGGCGGGCAGCGACAAGAAAGGTGGGGCGCTGTGCGGTGGCACATCAGCAGCACGACGCAGCCATGCAAGAGCCTCGTGGCAGCAGGTGGCAGCTGCCCGTGCGCACAAGACATAGTCGCATTGCCAAGCTGGACTGGTGGGATGATCAGTGAGTGTGGACTGTTAGCCTGTAGGGGTGCGGGGAATTGCTCCTGTTGCTTGCTGGGCTCCCTAATTGACAAATATGGAGCATTTCTGAATATAAGTACCCTCCCGCAAAAGTGGGGAGATGGACTCTCTCCCCATTCTGGTCCCTATCCCAGACACTTCCATCCTGGTCCCCATCCTGTTTCTGTTTTTTTTTCCAGAATCCAGAAATATGAAAACGGGCTGGTCAAATGAGGAAAACAGGACAGGTCCTGCCAGTTTTAACAATACTTGGCATTATATATGCACATTGAACATTATGTTTGGCAATGCAATTAGGTCATGGAAATATGGATTAATGATACCATTTGTAGATAACCAGGCAGGAATCTCCAACTGAAAACAGGTTTCTGCTGACATAGAACATATTGAAAGCCAAACTTCAGAACCCTAACGGTTTTCAAAAGCTTAATTCTGACTATAGGAGCAAAGTCATGCAAGTGAAGCGTGCTGCTATGTAGATTCTTATCTAAATCTTAGTTATATCGTGCATGTTATTTCTTTTAGTCTCTAGATGCTGTCAAAGTATACCAATCCTTATGTCTCTACGCATCAGTCAATTCCAATAGTTAGCAATATAAACCATATTATTGCAGCATTTAACGAAAAGGAAATCCAGAAGTACAACTTTTAAGAGAATTCGGTACATGAAGAATCATGCCCCTATTCTACTTTTGAAAGCTTAATTCTGACTACAGGAGCAAAATCATGCAAGTGAAGTGTGCTGCTATGTAAGTAGGTCCTTATCTAAATCTTAGTTATATCTTGCATGTTATTTCTTTGTCTCTAGATACTGTCAAAGTATACCAGTCATTATCTTTTGTTTCTCTACTTATCAGTCAATTCCAATAGTTAGCAACCTAAGCCATATCATTATAACATTTAATGAAAAGGAAATTCAGAAGCACAACTTTTAAGAGAATTCAGTACATGAAGAATCATGCCCCTATCCCACTTCCGCACCCACCGATCCACCCCAAAAAAAATCCATTTCATTCTGCTACTTTAATTTCTACTTAGAACTAAGCATCAGGGGAATGTTGAGCTTGATAAAGAATGATGCACATGACAAGTATGTTGGATGCTGAAAAACGCTCTTTTCACAATTAAGTACAAAACATTGCTCAAATTTGGCTCGAGCAGCATACAGTCACAGCACATGTTATCAATTTCCATCTGGTTAATACTTGCTTTTCGATTAATGATTGTTTGACAAACAATGTGAAGCACATATGGTCTCAATTACTTTCTCATGTCATAGGTTATTAATCCTATTATTCCCCAGGTCAAAGATAGGTGTCAAATACTAATACTACTGTTTCATTTACATTAAATTTCACAAATACGCTACAATATAAACTGGTGATCAAAGTGTTTTGGACCACAGTGATTTATAAAATGGCAATGTGATTGGACGGTGTATTAACTTGGAGCAACACAACATGTGTAGACTGGGTAAGTTGAGATATGTCAACCTGAAGTCTTAACAACAGCCCCTGAACGGAAACTTTGCATCACATATTTATGATATTACTTGCAGTAGAGTGCTATTGTTTGTACAGAGTGAAGTGCACGGGTGGTTCCCTCCCTCTCTTAGATGGCCATGTTAGCATGCCAAATAGGCAAGCATATGCCAATGAATGATATTTGAATCTCGAGTGGTGCAATTATAAATTTTGTAAACGAGTACAATATGTTGCATCAGCACTTACCAGTCCTTAAACTTGTTTGAAAGAGTCACATAGGTCCCTGATATATTAATTTGCAGCTTCATGTCCTTCAATTGGCTAAGTCTGTCATTCGAGGTTCAAAACTTGCTAATGTGTGCGTGAGTGCCCATGTGGCGTACTAGCAACTCCCATGGCAGCAACGCGCCACTCTCATGTTTCTCATTTATCCTCTCTCCTCTCTGACAAATGGAGCAACATCCGTTCTTTGTTTTCCACGACAGGAATCCCAAATTTCCATACCAAAGCAACAAAGGTACAGCAGGATTAAATAATCCATGCTTGTCGCATCGCTACCATTTAAACTTCTCACACAGTTAAGAACCAAAGGCTTAGCCAGTGCGGCAAAAAAAACTTACTACCAAAATAGCAACAAAGCATTAAAAACTCATGTTGAATCATGTTGCTAAAACTTACTACCAAAATAGCACCAAGAAACGCTAGACGCTAAACAGGCGGTAGGCCATTTCCTAGCGCCTAGATGGATTAAACGTAGATTAAACGCGATTAAGTGTTTGTGTTTGTTTTTCCTGGCAACACATGTGGCTCAGATTGGATGCCCAACTTCAATTTCAGAAGTAATTGTAACACATTAAGGCAATTTCGATTCCAATTCTTGCAAACTTGCAAAGAAGTGGTGAAAAGACTTGCAATTTTGATACCCGCACATCTTGTTTCCCTTTTCCCTAGCTCTTCTGCATGCTTTTTTCCTGCTCTCCAGCCCGCACGGCCACACGTAGCCCATCAAGCCAGCCAGGCTACCGCTTTTTCGTGTTTCTACGCCACTTAGGGTGTGATTGGTTGAGAGAAGAAACCACGGCCTGGCCACTGGGAAGCATGACGTGCTGATTGGTTAGCTGGATGCAGGTTTCAGCCTGGCTCAGCTGGTGCAAATTTGGCTTACCAGCCAGGCTCTGCGGAAACGGAAATGAGATCTGTTTCCAGCGAGCCAGGCTTGGGCGGTGCCGCACGCGCATAGGATGTCCAGGTTTCCTACTGCATAGGATGTCCAGGTTTTCTACTACGTGAAAGCACATGCACGGGCAACCAATCAGCAGCTGCGTTCAACCAGACCCGTGCGATGATGCAAACCAAACAAAGGTGTTTGTGTCCGTCGGACCTGGCCACGCTTGTCCTGGCTCTGCTGCGCAGACTGACCCATTCGCGTACGACATCCAATCACGCCCTTAAGCACTGCCTCACGCCTACGCGCACCACCTAGACATGTCCAGAGTTTTATTGGACACCTAGGCCCTAAACGAGACGCTAGGGGTCCGTTTTAGATTTAATCGAGAGTAAACAAAGTTTAATTAGGTTTTGTCAAACCATGATAGAGTCTATTGGTAAACTGAGTAAGCATATGTCGCTATCAGCTATGCTGCTCTAGATTGTCTGTACTGTTTTTAGAAGCTAAATTCATAGTTCAATACATAAACCTCAAGTTTGTTAATAAACTCACATGAAAGCCATGGAGAGCTGCTTCAGATCATTCTCGAAGTTTTTCATGTTTGCCAACGACTGTGCGCAGAAGATGATCGCGATCCACGAGCACACCTTGTACTGCAAACCGAAATCGATTAGAAACCGAAACCATATCGACGCGTGCAGCCCAGTAAGGCAACCATAAATCGGTTAGAAACCGAAACCATATCGACGCGTGCAGCCCAGTAAGGCAACCATGCTCATAAGCTAACACAAATCACTCACACGGGACTGCTCGAGCATGCAGATCTACCACTAACTTGTCCAGATCTAAACATTACTCGGAAATCAAATTCAGATCAGAGTGGGTGACATGGTTACATACGCGGAGCATGACTCCAACGACGCCGAAGACGACGGCGAGGAAGCCCGCATAGTCGATGGGAAGATCCTGGGGTGATAGCTTCGGCGGCGCGTACGGCTTCGCCGTCGACGGCTGCCTCGGGTCGCTGCCCCCAGCGAACGCCCCTCCCCCCGACGACGATCCCTCCTTCATCTCTCTGTGCGTGTCTTTCACTCTCTCTCCTCTGTGGACTCTAGAGGGATGACCGGATGAGAAAGAGAGATTAAAAGTAGATTTATACTTGGGCCCTCACGGGTCGGGCCGGTACGGCCCAGTTGGCGGCCCCCGCCGCCCGGTCGCCGACCGATGGAAGAAAAGTCAAAGCGCACGAGTCGGCAACTCGGCAGGCAGCTTCCGCGTTCCCACTGCGCTCCCTTCCTTGTGTGCTCCCTCACTGGTGCTCACCTTGGCTGCTCCGCTCCCAGCTCCAAAACCCCAACCCCGCGAGACAGCCCAGCAGCTAGGAGCGGGTCCAGGAGCTCACCGCCGATCCGCCGCTACACTCGACCTCACCGGTTGCCAGTAAGGCCTCGCCTCATGCTCTCCGCGCACGCTTATTACTCCTGTCGGTGGCTTGTTTAGCTATTCTCGTATTTGATTGGTTGCTTAGCTAGCCGTTCTAGTTGTTTATTGGCTTGAGCTTTGAGGTGGCTCGTTTTTTATTCTTCAGTGTGAATGTCGACGCCCTTGTGCGTTTTAGAGCGCAAGGGTTTTGTTCGGTGAGTTTTTAAGCTTGGGTTGGGGGGATGGCGCATGCCTTTCTTTAATCTCTAGCTCGCGGCTTGTCGTTCTAATTTTATACTGTGCAATATTCGTCTATTTAGTTTTTTTATCACATGGACAAGAGGTGATTTTTTTTTTTATTTTTTTTGACGAAAGGTTTCCCCTGCTTTATTACCATAAAGCAATATCAGTTTTAGTACAGAGTAGAGGCAAGACTGCCCAGGTTTAAAGACCAGAAACGCCTAAAGGCTAAAGGAGGTTTTAAATTTCAGAGACAAGAGGTGATTTTTCATAGGAGCATCTCCATATGGTAAAATAAATAGCTAAATTGCATAGTTTAGCTCTTTTGTAAAATATAGAAGTTCTAAAAAAAAGAAGAGTTTTCCAACAGACTTGCTATTTCTCGTCTTGTATGTGTGGCCAGCTATTTCACAAGATGGCAAGCCAGGTTCGCTTGCTATTTATACCCAACGAGATTTCAGGGATAGCATACTTGCTATTATACAAAACCAAATAGAAGATCTGTTGGAGTTCAATTTTCCCTGTAAAAGTCTAAATATACAATACATAACAAGGATAGCATGTCTCTTGGAGATGCTCTAAGATGCCAAATGGGTAATTAGGGTCTTACAGTTGTTGCATGTTTTATTCAGCTTATCAATTCTAACTGGTATGTGCAAATCTTTGGATCCAATCACCTGCAGATGCTGATCAAAGCATGAGCACCACTCCTGTTTCAAGGCACAGGGACCCAGCCTATTTGCAGTTGCCTCCCCAGTCAAGCAATTGTGCTGAACTTTTAGTAAATGTGGATGGGCTGACTGCAAAAGATTTTTCAGTTGACCCTAGCGCATTTTGTCTTCCACAAGATGCTTCTAATCAGGAATTTTATAGCCGAGCTTTGCAGTACAGTTATTCTGTTTCAAAACAGGCATTTGAAGCCCAAGGCCTTCTTGCGAATGCTGCAGAGTTTGGTCTCAATAATGATCCCTCTGTGCTGGGAGGATATCAACAATTTGACTACCTTCTGGGGCCTCCTCAGTCTGAAGGGTATGAAGGAATGCAGATGGAAAATATCAGCACAAATATCATCCACCAGCGTAGACCTTCTAATGCATCCTGTCTTGATCATACAGAAGAACTAACTTCCTATGACAATGATGACAGAGCTATCTCATTTGGAAGTAGTTGTAGCACAGGAATTGCGAGTTATCCATATGGTACTCCTTTGCAAAGCAATTGCCACATTTCGGGCACACGGGATGGAACTTGGGATGCCCTTATGCAAATGCAAGAGGCTTTGAAAGCATCCAACAGTGACAATGGACTCAATGAAGAGTGCAGTGACTTGACTTTCAGTCATGCAGAACTGTCTGGTGGGAGTACCATGAAGCATCAAGTTGTTTGGGACAATGGCTCTTTAAAAAGCCCATCTTTCACCTCAAGTTTTTTGCCTTTCCCTGGTGATACTGAGACCACCCTCACAAGTGCCTCCACTGTTTGTAGCTTTCAGAACTTTGCTGATCTCCAACATAAGATGAATGACAATGAGCAAAACAAATTGTCTTTTGAGGTCGAACTGCCTCGTCGGAAAAGGCCCACAACAAGCCATGTTAATGGAAGCCGAGATGAAATGCATTCTGCTGAATGGGGAACAAATCCTGGTCACATAGAATCTTCTAGCTTTATGCCAAGCACTGAAGACAGACAGAACGATATATCACACGAAGTGTCAAGTTCATTCGTATATAGTGCAGATGGAACTGTGAATAATGGCTCAAAAAGGTCACCCCTCTTGTATGAATGTGAAGAGCAAATGGAAATTGATTCACTTCTAAATTCATTTGGTGTACCAACTGATTCCATTTCACAAACATATGGAATGTTTGAGCAAAGGTAAATTGAGGTGCTGCAGTGTTATCATACCATTGATGATTAATTTCATTTTCATGTTCAAATTAGGAGCCTGCAACTTCACTAATACTTGTCCTTCACAGTAACAGCATGATAGTGTCTGCAACACTTGTAACTGTGGGCTTAATTATTTCTTTAGATGGATTATTTTTGGTTTGTAACAAAAATGTAATTGCCAAATGCTTCTTTGGTAATGGCATTAACTATTTTCAGTCAGATGGGTCATAGTAGGTTACCCTGCTACAAACACTAAAACTAGCAAATTGTCCACATTTTCTGTGTCGAATCAAATATTTATTTGTTCTTAAGTTCACTGCCCAATTTGGTATTTCTGTGTTGCAATCTAATCAAATGTGTTAAAATGCAGTGACGATTTGATTGGGTTTGGTATGAAGATCGAATTAGATCGAAGTGGTTCTGCTGCATGCTTTAGTAATACTGCCCCATATATGCAAACTGGACCACCGGAGTCAGCTATATCTGATGGATCTTCTTATCCTGAACAGTATCAATCTACTTCTCAAACATGTGGCTTATTTTATGCTTCAGCATCTCAGTGGCAAAATATGTCAAGTTCTGGGTTGCCTTTACTGGATTGTTGCAAAAGTATTGGTGAGCCCAGTTCAATAATTCGCCTCGGGGGAAATGGTAAAGGACACCTGCTGCCCACAAGTGAAGGCACTTTAGTACAACAACCACAGAGTGTTGCTACTGATACTAGTTTGGAAATGACCGACAATATTGCTAATTGCTATCTAGAGTTCACTGGTAGATTGGATAGCCAATCTTCTCAAATAGGGGCTTCTGTATGTCATGATGAAGCAATAGCAGCCAAAGTTTTACAGACAGCACAACCTGGCATAGTCACAGATTGCACCTTTGGAGTAGGTACTTCAAACCACACTGGACGCTCAGACATGCCGATACCCATTACACAGACTACTTCTGTTCAAGAGCCTGGCTTGAGTTTGTCCAAGGGCCTCAACTCATCATGTATTCAGGGAACAGAGGTCAAGAAATTAGATTTAAGGGCAAAATACAATTCTGAATGCCATGGCATCCTCCACCCCAAGTCTTTTGAACAAAACACTCCTGAGAGTATGGGTATTAAAACATACATGTATGGTTGTGATGATTATAGCCAGATTGTTGATCCTCAGCAGAGTACCATACTCTCAGAAAGGAAATCTTCACACTCAAGTGTTTTGCCGGTTGACAAGCTTGATGACAAGGTCGTTTCACCGCAAAAGAAACGGAAAAGGGCAATAGAAAAACTTTTAGCATGGCATGCACAAGTCATGACCGTGCATGGGAGCAGGCATCATAGAAGGTGTTGGTTTTTAACTGAACTCACCCATCTTTTGAACAAAGTATTTGGGCTTTAGGTAGACTTGCTTGTTTTGTTAAAAAAATGTTTATGCAACTCCTTTAGGCTTAACATACATGTTCTAAGGGGCTGATCCGCTCATGTTTGTTTGTTTGTTTTGATCTATAGAATTCCTGAGTTGGATTGGCCTCGTGCTACCAAAAGATTGGTTGAGAAGGTTATATGATTTTCACTATGTCGTGTAAAACCCTTTCTGTTGTGCAATTTTCCCCCCTGGCCTGACATCCTTATTGTGCATAGCAGGTAGATGGTGAGAATGCAACAATGGGAAGTAGCAGCTTTAGTACTCGGGCTCTGAAAAGACTTATTTTGACAACTAGCCTGATTCAGTATATTCTTCCTGTTGTACCAGCTAGACTTCTTGCCACAAATGTTACTAATTCCGCTGAAACCATTGTATACCAACTTTCTAAATTCGCACTCAGTGACGCATGTGACACTGTTCTGTCTGTTGGGGATGACGACACGTAAGGATCATTTTCTTTCTTTTGAATATGTTTCCTTTTGTATCATTCTTTAAGGTTTAACATCTTCAGAGTCAGTATAGTTACATAAAAACTAAAAAAAAAGTAATCACTTGATGCAGTATAGGGGACTGTAACCATTTCATAATCAGCAGGCTGGTTTATTCATAATATATGTAGTTTTGGGACTACTTAGATGTCACATTGATCTTGAGGATCTTCATGTTGTGGTATTTGGCCAGGCTACAAAACCAGAGCAGCACTTCTCCTAAGGAAGACTCGAAAATCCTATCAGAAGTTCTGGAAACCTATGGGTCGAGGTTTGGCAAGCTGGAAATTTCCTTGTTAAGGTATGGTGTACCAATAGTTGAACTACAACTCATAGGCTTTAGTATTTGAATTCTGCAGTTAATCATAAACATCTGCAAACATACCTCTGTGCTGGTCCACGATTTTATACTTTTCTTATTTCCAGTGACTGCAATAATAATGGCGCTCCTATACTCTCGTAATTTGACATTCTTATGTATTTTACTGTGTATTTCAGCGCTGAGAAGATGATGACATTGCATGATATTGCATCAGAGCTGCAGAACTTGGAGCGGTGGTATATTGTCTATCATCTTGCTAAGTGTCATGGATACGCTAACAATTCTGGACTCGACCCCTACACAGCTACTGTCAAGAAACATGATGGAGCTGTTGCAGCACCAGTAGACTTGCTGAGTAGTATCAAGTGTCGCTTACTGAACTAGAGCAGTTCAGGGACTACTAACAAGTCTACACCTGTCTGTCCCAATTTCCAGCAGTCGTGCATCACTGCAATGCTGGCTGCGTAGGAATATAGAACCATAGAATATACTACTGATTTCCAGTTGCCTTTATTGGGTTCTTTTGTTAGGAAATTAGAAGCAACTTCTCGGTTTAGACGTAGGAATATGGTGATGTGACTTATCCTGTGTTATGTGATCAGATGTAGGAGCACGGTGATATCATTTTGCAAGTATAGCTAATTCTAGTTGTCTGTAACTTTCAGATGTTACTGTTCTTTCGGCCTGTTTGCTAGATGGTTATGACAATATGGCTGCGGTTTCGGGTCTCGTTTTTAGGTCAGAGGTCCTGCGCCTAAGCGGGTTGCTTAGTATTACTCCTGCTATATGGTTACCCTTGCTAGTTGCTACTAGTATGTGTTTATATATATATATGGGTTTGGTTTGCATGTTATTTATTGCATCGAATCCATAAAAAAATACTCTCACCGTTCTAAATTATATTTTTTTTCGTTCTAAATTATAGTTTGTTTGATTTTTTTCTTTTATTCTAAGTTTAACACCCGTCTTATCTAAAAAAAATATAAATATAGTTAAATTTAAATCGTTCTTGAAAAAATTTTATTATTAAAATAAGCTATAACAAAAGAAGTAATATTTTATATATTTTTTAATAAGATGAATAGTCAAATTTAAGGTAAAAAAAACAAATAACGAAATTAATAGTAAGCTAATAGAATATTGGTATATCACATTTTTAGGATGATGAAACAAGTAACATATATAGGATGACATGAATAGCTTGCATTAAAAAAAAATTAGTTCGTGGGATATTTAGTGGGAAATGATGTGAATATCTTATATAAAGAGGTAGAAAATTTGGTGCGATTTAATTTATTAGATAGATAGATAGATATAGATGGCCAGGATTGGGTTGAGAAAAAGAAATTCTAATTCACTTCTTTTTTTTGGAAAAAAATTCTAATTCACTTTTGGTTATTCCGAGTTCAGGTAAGGCGAGCGCGGTTGGGCTGAGCTAGAACAAAAAAATGTGCAGATCTCTAATACAAATAGTTTCATTAGTTTTAATTCATTGGTTCATACAAAGTTGAAAACCAAATCAAATATAAATTTTTATGTAGTTGTATTTTATATCTTATTATCTACTTCCTCCATTTTAAATTATAATTTATTTGACCCAATTTTAACCACTTGTCTCGTTTAAATAATTTGTGCAAATATAGTCAAATACTAGTCATTTTAAAGAACTTTTATTAATAAAACAAGGCACAACAAAAGAAGTAATATTTTGCTCAAATTTTTGAATAAGACAAACAATCAAGCTTAGGATTAAAAAAGTCAAATGAATTATAATTTAAAACGGATTTAGTGTCTTCTTAAAATCATTGACATGTAATTATAAATACCTTAAATGTGGATTATAAACACAGAGAATGAAATAAAAGAAAGCCTTTTGGAGCATCTACAATAGATTAGCTAAAAAATAGTCAAGTTTAGTGATTTAGTTACTCTATATGAAATAGATAATATTAGAGTACTCAACACACTGTATAAAATGAAGAGACTAGATGACTAGTGAGATAGATTATTCAAAAGTACAAAGCAAATATCATGGAATTAAGAGCTATTAAATTTGAAGAGTCATTTAGTGTTTGTTAATTTTTGCTTTCATAATAGGTAAATTTATAATTAGAAAACGATTTCGCTAATGCGTTGGAGATGCTATAAAGCTTCCTATTATCGGGCCGTCCAAAGACGTCATGTGTGGGCCCTATGGCCCACCAGGCCATCACGAAGCCACAGCGTTTTGCATTCGGTGTTCCGTTCCGTCTTCTTCCACCTTGTCTTTTGACCCACCCGGCCTCGAGACGCGGGGCTTTCCCAGTCACCATCCACAACCACAAGCCAGCGGAATCTTACCGATTCGGCAATCGAGCAAATCGATCTCCGTGCAATTCCACTCCCCGAACCGAATTCCTCCACCGACCCAAACCCTAGCGCACACGCACGCCCCTTCCCCTTCCCCTTCCCTCGGCGTTGGGGCCGGTGTCGGTGATGCGGGCGCTGCTCGCGGACGGCGGGATGGCGCTGGCGATAGCGCCGGAGGCCAACGAGTCGTCGGGCGGCGCTGCGGTGTCTCTGGGGCCGTTATGGTGGGTTTCGGAGTGCCACGGGGTGTTGTACAGCCTGGCGGTGATGCTGCCATCGCTGGCCTTCGTGGGGTTTCTGGCGTGGCAGGCGCGGCGGAGCTTGCGTAGGCTCAGCTACGGCCGCTCTCACGTCGTCGTTGTCGCGTACTACGCGCTCCTCTGGGCCGTCGCTGTACTCAACCTTCTCTGGTGCTTCATGCAGGTTCGGGTTGGCTGCCGTTACTGCTTATGGTTAAGTCCCGTATTGCCTGGTTATGAAACTCTCCGTGCTTTCATTAGGTTTTTGATTTGGTCATTTGATGGTTTTTAGGGGATTGCTTTCCATGAAAAAAGTGCTATGCTGTGCGTGTAGTTTAAGTTATGACTAGTGAAAGGCAGGGGGAATTCCTTGTTAAAAAGTAGGGGCAAGTGGAGCTAACGAGAGATGAACTTGTTGGTGAAAATGAGCTATGAGAAATCTATACCAGATCATGAAATTTTTTAGTTGTATTTTCAGGTTTGAATGATAATCAGTAATGTCTCTATGTTTTGCTAGTGTTTGCTGAGTAGAATAAGTAGGTAAAAAACTGGAAATTAAGTGAACTTTTGGTGAACATGAGTTGTACCTGTCTTCCTGAGTAGTGAGCAGTCTTTTGATGTTTCAACTTGATAATGGAATAACTGAAAACCACATTGTGATTGATTCCTATGGGTAGGATGGGTAAGCTAGGAGCTGGTCACTCGTTAGGGAGTCTCAATGTTGAGCCAGTAGCAAGCCCTGGTGTGTTTTCAAAAAGGAAATAGCAGGCTCATAGGGTCATGTTATAGTTAGTAAAGGTGAACAGGTGGGAAGCTCAGCTGTGTTAATGAAAAATAAAATCCCTGATGGCTGGGTGTTGATGTCAAATAATACTTGCACGTCTTGGTATTGCTACTAATGTAAGTGGATCAATCCATAATTAGATTCAATATGGTCCTTTACTGAACTACAGAAGGAAAAGCAGATGAACAGTCCTGCCTTATCAATCCAAAATTTCATTTTTATTGTTTTTTTTACATTATGTATTGCCTGTATCTCTTATGTAACTATTTAAGTATGGAACATATTTTTTCCTCAAATGGCAGGCATGGCAATGTATGCCTGATAGGGCATTCTCTTGGAATGTACTGTCACTGTTTACAAAATCAGGAATGTTATTCTTGGAAGTCAGTCTCATAGCCTTTCTACTTCAAGGAAATGATGCCAGTGGTTTTGAATCTTTGGCACGAACCTTTGTTATCTCTGGAGCTGTAGTTGCCGCTGATGTATTGCTCAAGGTATGATCTACTCCAAAATTCAGGCATAGTGAACAGTAACTAGGTTTTCTTAGAAGTGATGGGTGTTAGGTTTCTTTACTTAGTTCTTGCAGTTTTGGGGATTTAACTAGAAAATTTTGCGATCTTGTGTCATATTTGCTTTCTTAGCAACAATCTAAGTTAATTGACTGGTGTATCTGGTTCATAATGTTAATTTATTAGAGAACATATTATGTTTATTGTTTACACTGTTCCAATAATAGTGGATTGGCTATTACAAGTTGGTACTGAATTTCTATTGGTAGTAGATCTTGCCTGCTCATCTCATGTCAGTGCAAAAGTGTTTCTTTGGCTGCTCAATGAAAGACAAGGCCGAAAGGCCCCATGACTTAACCTAACCTGACACGCCTTTCCTCGTTTCAATGTGTTAAATCTTGTTGCAAGTGGAAAGCTGATTAATAACCTTCTTTGTGATTAATAGCTGTAAACTGTAAACTATCCTTGGGGCCGTTTCGGGCCAATTAATATAGTTCAGGTGGGGAGCGCCTCCCCCCAACCCCGGTGACCATTAAAAAAAAAAACTCTAGTTCACTTGCTGTAGCCTTTTACGTTATCTTATCTATGAAAGCTGACTTTGTCCCTATTCAGACTATATATGTTTTTGGCTTTGGTGTTCCTTTGTTCATTGATGTTGATCAAGGAACTGGTGGAAAATGGGGCCTATGGATTCTCCACAAACTTGTGCTTAGTGGAGTCTATGGCCTAATTGTTTTCATGCATCATTCAAGATGGAGAGACAGGCTGCCTGGTAATCGGTTACTGTCTTTGTATATTTCAAAATCCTTTTGTTTGGTGTTTCATGACCATAATCTCGTGGTTCCTTTACTGCAGCAAAACCAGCATACTACAACTATGTATGTGCGATGCTGCTATTAAATGGACTATCACTGTTTGGATGTTTCCTTGTTGCAAGTGGAGCTGGATTTGGTTTATGGTACATACAGAACACTATTTTCAAAGTTTATGGTAACTTATTCATCTTCAAGAGCAATATTTGATGATGACTCCGTCCGCTGTAGGTTATATAATCTCACGACTGTATGCTATCATTCTCTTTACCTTCCCCTCCTATACGTGACTTTCTTAGCAGACTTCTTCCAGGTATATTCTTGCCTATGATCTGTTACTCTGCTTATGTGTAGTGCATCCTTGGCTCCTTAGACTGGTATGATTGTCTGTGGCTTGTAATGAAATTATTTGTCTTTACTGATTTGTTTTGTATGTGTAGGAGGAAGACATGCTCCTAGAGAACGTCTACTATTCTGAAATGAAGGATGCTGGGTTCTTTGATGCTGACTGGGATTGATCTGTGGCTGCTGCGCTGTATGACCATTCCCATGTGAACTACTCTGTATTCTTGTTATCTGTGTACTGAACGTAGAACAGAAAATGTATGTAGCTAACCGTGGTAATGAATGGAAATATGTAAATTCTACTGCTGCATACTTCAGATTTGAAAAGTGATTTCACCGTTGAGGTTGCCACCCCAACGATGGGTGATAAGTTCACGTCTATGGTACAAAAATAAAACTATGAAGTGAACCGTCAGAAACTGCGATTGCCGGCTCGTTTGTAAGGCTGAATCTCATAACCTAGGATTCTATCAAGAAGAGTATGTTTGCTAATGCTACGTTTGTTCTGAGGCGTTTGTTTTTACCAGAAGACAAGTTGAGAAGAACCCCTTTAGCATTCACAGCCTGCAGTGCTACATTGCTTTCTCATAGCCATGTACGGCGAAAATTTATGTTCGTAGGCTCATTTCTCTTCTCCTGCGTCTGCGTTTCGTTCACTCCGTGTTGGTGGTAGTGACGGTATTATTTACGCCTTGAAGAGAGCGGGAGAGAACCGGACAAAACTGTTGTGAGTTCTAACCGCGTCAGCGCCTCAACCGGTTTAGGGACTGTTTGGTACTGCTTCACAAACTTTGCTCTGCAAACTTCACTGTAGAGCAGCTTGCTCTGCAAACTTCACTGTAGAGCAGCTCCATAAAAAACTGGAGTTTGTGGAATACCTTTTTAGGTGCTCTTACAACTTCACCTTTTTTTTCTGAAGCTGTGTGCGTGGAGCTGAAACCATTTAGCTAAAAAACATGAAGCAAACCTAAAAAACGTGAAACGGAGCAGTCCCAAACAGACCCTTAAAAATAACAAAAGCCCCTGATGTTCAAATGTGCAATGCAGCAGCAGCACACTGAGTGCTGCGCACTTCTTTGTGCTGACTATCATTATCCGAGCAAAGTATCATTACCTCGGTCCAAAAAAGTATATGATTATAGCATCATATCAAGTCATTTTCTATGTTTAGTTTGACCATATTTATTTATATATAGAAATTTATCATATAGTTATATGTAGAAAAATATCAATATTTGGTGATTATACTATGGTAAATTGGTAATAGTAGTTTCGGTCTAATAAAACCTTGGTAATGCATGATATGCACAGCTTATGGAAGGACCGAAGGAGTGTATCCAACATTCCGGGGGGGGGGGGGGGGGGGGGGGGGTGGATTTCAAAAAAAAAAGAATTTCAAAAAAAAAATCCTGGGGGGGTCCATTGACCATTGGGCCCCTAAAGCCCCACGAATCCATGCGGGCCTGTGGGCTGGGGAATGGTTGGTTCGGGTTTCCTCCGCAGGCCAGCACAACGCAGTGCTGCTCGCATTTACTGCGGCCCTGGTGGGTCCCGGCGCGCAGGGGCACAGCCCTGCCATGCCACCCAGCCAGGCACTGGCCATGCGTTTTTTTGACCGTTCATGAAAAGCCACGCTGCCTTCTGGCGCTGGCGCTGGACCGGGCGGGCAGCAGCTGCGGCAGCGTTGGAGCGGAGTGGACTGCGCCCCTCCCCGTCCCAATGCTACGGCCTACGGACACGCCACTTCGCAAAACTGGGCTCTGCCCAAGCTGCTGCATTTAAACCAAACCCCCCTTCCGGCCATCCCCCTCGTCGTCGCTTCCGTTCAAGCGAGGAAGAGAGAGAGAGAGAGTTGTACAAAGGCGCCGCCGACCACACTGTAGAGTACTCCTACCTTGAGCTTGTTCACCGCCGACCGCCGTCGCCGCCTCACAGCCACGGCATCCATGGCGGACGCAGCTCGCCTCTTCCTGCTGGTGGCGGTGGCTGCCGCGCTCGCCGGGCCCTCAGGTGTGTTGCAGGCTTGCAGCCCCCCTCTTCCTCTCCCACTGAGTTCTTGGCACACGCCGTTTGTTTCCTTTTGCAATCTTTTTGTTTTTCTGAAACTTTGCTCTCGCCGCCGCCGCTGGATGACGCCTTGTGGTTGGTTGGTCGTGTCCGGAACCGGAAGACGGCGCGTGGTGCGTGTGCCGCTCTGACCTGGCGGACAGCGCGCTGCAGAAGACGCTGGACTACGCGTGCGGCGGCGGCGCCGACTGCAGGCCCATCCTGCAGAACGGCGGCTGCTTCGCGCCGGACACCGTCAAGGCGCACTGCTCCTACGCCGTCAACAGCTTCTACCAGCGCAACAACCAGAACCCGCAGGCCTGCGTCTTCTCCGGCACCGCCGCGCTCTCCAACAATGACCCGAGTGAGAATCAACTGCACTGCAGCTGCAGCCCCCAACAGCTAGCTTCTTTTAGTTTCTGCATCTGCATTTGACTCCCTGTTTGTTTCGTTTGGCTCTGCAGGCGTCAATGGCTGCACGTACCCTGCGACCCCAAGGTAATCCTTGACACGGCATTGCCACTTTCCGGATTCTTTTCTCGCTTTTCTTGATAGATAGAGATAGAGGCACTTCTTGGCGTCAATGGCTCTGCATTGCCATGCTGTCATGAGTTCGTAGCATCAGCATATCTTGGCACAAGCACAAGTGAACTGGCTTTACTAATCAGAGCAAAAGCCATCTAACGTTTTCCAACCCATTTACTGAACTGATTGAAAGACGATAGGGAATGGTCAGGGAAAAACCTATCTTGGAGTAACAACGCCCTGAACAGAGCCTGAAGATACCACCAGTTCTGTGCTCGCCCCTCTTTAGAAAGGCTTAACCTCTAAGACTGGTCTAGTGAGTGCTATGCCAGAATAAGAGCCGTGGTCAGCCGTGCGTTGTTCTTGGGGTTGGAAATCCTGGAATAAACGTGGTTTGCGCGTGGCAGCGGGGATCCGTTTCTTTCTCTCTTTTTCCCACATTTGGCTGCATCGATGAACAACTGTACTCCGTGTGTATTCATGGAGTCTTTTTAGGGGAATCCTGTACCCTTCTGGTTCCGTCTCCCAGCTAGATGAACCGCCGAACCGGGCCCCTAGCTTTCTGTCGCTTTTTGCTTGTGCGTTTGTTTGTGACGTTGCGTGTAGGTTCTCCCAATATTCCTCACTCCTTTCAAACTCAACTTTGAGGGAGTAGTAGTGGTATTCATAAGAAACTGGAATATTATCAGGTCATTAGATGGCCTGCAGCTGCAAGAATGCCTTCAATAAATTGCAATTGCAACCCAGAGCATCTAATGAACAACCAACGCCGCATGTGGAATATGTAGACACACCGCATTTGGAAGTACGGAGTACTCCGATCCTATTCCTGGTGTGGCAAATGGCCTCATTGGCAGGGCTCCAGCTCTGAAAACCCAGCTTCAGAGCACGTGCTACATCCATCGTGGAGCACCATTAGACCAAGTATTATATTATAGTACAGCCCACAAGTCGGCTGTAAGGTTGCTTACAGCCTACAGTCTACCTCTCCTCTCTCTCTCACCTCAGTATTCAGCCTTCTTGTAGCCCACCATAATACTTGCTGTGGAGCTGACCTCCCGTCAAACCGTTTGGTGGAGCTGTATCATCTACATAAATGTTTCAGTCTTAAAACGAGTTAGTGTGCTTTTACTATTTTCCACGAGCATAGGGATTAGGTCAAAGCAAATGTGACTTGTCATCGTAACTCTGAGCTGTGATTGTTGGTGTTCATCTGTGTCATGCAGCTGCCTGTCATCGTATAACTCTGAGCTGACTGTTCGTGTTCGTCTGTGTTATGCAGCGCGGCAGCGACAGGCAACAGCGGCGTGTACAGCCCTCCCACGATGGGTCCGTCAGCACTCAACGACAACAGCGGTGCCACCGGCGTCCTTCCGACGGCCACACGGCTGCTGGTCCTAGCCTGCTTCTCGCTCGTAGTAGCTCTCTACCTGCGCGCGTGATCATGAAGAAGACGAGACGAAGAAGACGAGACGCCCCTCCGCTGCTGCTGCTGTTGCTGTTGGGGGTGTCTTGTTCCTTGATGGCCCTTTTCTTCTAGCTAGTGGCAGGCAGAGAGAACCTTTTTTATGGCACTGCCTTCCGGTGGTGGAGAAACTAGGGAGTAGTGTGAGACTCCGAGGAGGGCCTCGTCGAATGCCGTTGTCGTTGCTGCAATTTTCATTCACTTTTCTCTGCTGTAAATCTTACTAGGTTGTAGGAGGAATGCTGTGTTGACTTGTTGGACATGGGTGTTCATTGTTTAATCGGTTTGTTTAGGGTTGATGTGCTGCTTGTAGTTGCCTGATTTACGACTGATATTTCCCTCGACTCCTTGAGCGTGTGTTGCCTTGCCCAGTTGCGCTGATGGAAATCGAGTGGGTAATCTGCTGCTGGTGTATCTGGTGAATCGTGCTCCTGTGACCTGTAACAGTATTGTTTTTTTTAAGGCAGTATTGGTTTTCTTTGCATCATTATGACCTGCACAAAGGGCTC